>APFE031724367.1:158246-246102 GCA_000404065.3 Pinus taeda
TGGATTCGCCCGAAGGGTGAAATTATACAACAAGAATATGTTATCCTCCTCAAGCTTGATAAAAATAAAGAGGTACTGGTCAGTAATGGCTGGGGAAAATGGAAAAATCCGAAAACACTTTATGGTAGCAAGTCACTCTTGAACATGACACTTTCACCTCATCACCATGACTATGTGGGTTGGGTCATTCAGCTTGATGGTTATCACATCGTTGGTCTATCATACCATCCATTACTTTGTTTTGGGTCAATGCTACCAATTCTTCTTAGTGTCGCTGACATGTTCAAGAGAAGTCATTCAGTTCAAACTTCATCCTTTGCAATACCGTAAACCTTCATTTTCATGACTGCCATTCCTGAACCTTGTGTCGTCAGTCAATTTTTCATCTCGAAAATCGTTTACCTTGTTTCGTGTCGTAGATGTGGATACATCAAGACCCTCCTGTGACGAGTTACTTCTTTTCGACATCAGCACATCATCCAAGAAGTTGACTTAGAAACACCCCTTCAGTACCTTGAAGCTTGCATACATCAATAGTAGGTTTCTCGCTTCTGGCAATGGGTTGACATCATTGGCCTTCGACCAAAAGACTTTGTATAGTGTTCAACATCAAATCATTTATTCACACCATGCGAAATGTACTGTAGTACCTTGAGGGTCATTATCATTATTGGTGATTCCTCTCACGTCTGTTAACGACTTACATCATTGTCTGGTAATCAGACGATGTCTTCCTATGTTCGACTTCAGAATATCTATTCACATGGTTAGACTTGTACTTGAGCGAAAGCTTGAACGAGATTGAAGACCCCGAATCTAGTTTCATCCATTCGGGCTGCGATATTTTCAGGAGTACTAAATCAAATGTACAATGGCCTTACATTCATGGTCAACCATTCATGGGTCTATATATGTAGATGACTATATTTGTACATGTAATGAAAGTTCATAAGCTGAGCATGGGTATGCCTTCCCTCAGCTAGTTCATGAGAAAAATTAAATTATCATTTTATATGTATTGTAGTTGATGCAGGTCACCTTCCGTTTCGAAACCTCCTCTCCTCGTGAAATTCATGCTTTAGGGGGAAACTGTTATAGATCCATTTGGGAACATCAACCCAACTTATAGATCGATACTATTAGGGTCCATCAGCCCCTAATGTAGTTGTTACATACCCTAAAGAAGTTAAACATCAGAATGCCTCACTTCCCAAGAAGTTCCATCATTGAAAACATCCAAAAACTGCCTCTAAGAAGATCAGCGTAGGTAGGCCTTCATTAGGGTGTGCTGCAATGCAAACCATACACTGTCAGGGTGCTATGCAGCGCATTTGGTCCCTCTTTGGCCCACGCTGGGTGAATTTGAGTGAATTTCCATGAGGGTTTGAAAGGTTCCTTATCCATTGGATGCCTCTAGAAGTTTCTCAAAACTACCCACTCCTTTGAGTTCACATTTGGATGAGGAAAGGAGTTAAAGAACATCAATCCCCTTATCCCTTCTTCCATGGAACTGATTTCTAAATATAAGAGGGTATTCATTATCACCATTGATGGCATAACTTCCTTCATTCACCTATAAAAATACCACTCATCTAAGCGATCAAGGGTTGGAAATTATTGAATTGCAGGGAGATGCTGTTGATATGAGATTTGAGTTGATTGCAAGTATTGTAATGATGTCAAAGTGTCTTGCTTGTTGTGAGGAGAGGATGGGATTGAATTGGAGGAGTGATGCTGAATTAGGAAAATTGGGTTTTAACTCTTCCTTTCACTAATAAAGTGTTCAAAGCTTTTTCCATATGCTTGTATTATCTTTTGATGTTTTCATATGCTTATCATGTACTTGATTCCATGCTATGTTTAATCAATAGATCATTATCATATGCTTTGATGGGTTCTTGTTTCTGTATGTGTGCAGGTACTTCTTAAGTGGTTTGAGTACGGGAAGGAGCAAAAAAATCGGTCAAGGGAGATAAGGAACAAGCGGAAGCTACAAGTAGGTTCTTTGTTCTCTTATTTTATCTATTGTTTATAGAAAAGGTAGAGAATGCTTTGTATTGTTGTTTCTAGATTAAGCTACTAGTCTAGAGGGATTAGGCGTTTATCCAAGAACACTAAAACTTCCCAAAACAATAATGGAGAATTTGAAGCCTAAGTTCAAGCTAAGAAAAACAAATTCACATGATTATAAAATAAAAATGTCTACATAATTGAATTTAAAGAGAGCATGTAACCATATAATGCATACACATAAAAGAAGCGGAATTCAAAAGTAATCATGAGAAAACAAAGGAACAAAACAAGTTGATATTAGAGTTCACCCAGTGTGGGTTACATCTTCAAGCCCGATATCAAGAGTGGGGAGGCTACTTCGTTAGTCACTGTAAGATGATGATGAGTACATGATGTGTTCTTTGTCAATACAAGGAAGAACTCCCTTAACTAGAGTGAAATGTCTCTCCACGAGACACTCTTCTATAAGAAATCTCACTCATATAAGATCTCCTTCAACTTGACAAATTAGCAATATCTCACATAAAGTGGCATACAAAGATCCTCTTACAATGCGGCATACATGGATCTCTACATCAAATCATCATCTCAACAAAAATCAAAAGAATACATAGCATCAATGCGTATTATAGTTCCACTTTTGGGGATTGCCTGAAAATTCACACCTTTGATGATGAAACGGATTGCACGGTTGAATTCTTGGTGAAAAATCATGATATCTGACTATAAACTTGACCCCTTTTTGACTCGGCCAAATTTGGGCTCTCCAAGAATCTCTAAGATTCCTCAAAGATTTTCTTTTGCGGGCTGACTGAAATTTAGATGCTCAGATGAAGAAACTGATCATGCCATCACTTTCCTTGCAAAAAACTAAGAAAAATGAGTATAAAGTCACTCTGATTTTGAAACTTCTAATTTCGGGCCTCTAGGGAATCTTTCAGATTCCATGCAGATTATTGCATCAAGGTTCCACCTTCATGGTTCCATCCTCAACATTCTTCTTTTGAAAAATCCACTGCTCAGATTAGAAAACCGTCCACACCATCAGACTCCTCGCAAAATTATGGTTCATTCGAGTATAAATGTGACATAATTTTGGCTATGTCACAATTCAACGCCAATGAATCTAAAATATTCCTCTAAGATTTTGCATAGCAATATACTATAGAGTATTCCCTTAGAATATTTTCTCCAAAATCGTGCCCGGTAATGGTTCTAGCGCGTGGCTCCAACATTTTATTCCTCTTGTGTGTGCTCGGTTCCGCTCGGCCTCTGTTGGTTGGGCGAATGAGGAAAAATTTGAATTTATATATTGGTGGCAAAATTTAGAAAGTCTAAACACTTGGCTTCATGGCTGGAAAATGTTAAATAAGTCAATTTGTTAGAGGAGGTGACGGGGTCAAACTCTTAGTCCTCCCCCTCGCTTTTCATTCGGCTTTGATTTTATTTGTTTTTATGTGGAATATGGAGCCACCCATTGGGTGGATCGGCTGGCTCGGTTGGGCGGGTTCAATCCCCGCCGTCCCCTATTATATGTGGAGACACCTTTCTGTAGTGGGCAGGGTCCCGGGTCAGAGCCGCGGATCTTGACCCCTATATATATGTATAATATATAATTGTTGGGGGTGGTGGCCCACCACCCATTGTTTTTTTTAAATTTTTTTTATTTAAATTCAGACAAATCATTCAAAACCGCCAGCTAGATTTTTAGGGGTCATCGGTAAAATTAAGTATACGACAATTTTGCCATTTCTAAAAGTCGAAAATCGTCACCATGAAGTGTCATTTTTTCGTGTAGTTAAGAACTACCAAACTTAGTGGGACCTCTAGATTTGGTGAACCTCCAAATTTTAGTTAGCGGCTTGCCAAATCTATCCTGTGGGCCTAATTGACTGAAAATTTGACTGCGGATATCTTAAGCATACGAACTCGTATTTGAGTGTTGTTTTCACCATTGGAATCAGGATGACAAACTCTACATTCTAGTTCTAGTTTCAACAAAACCCAACATATTTTATTTTTGAGCCTTTCCTAAGCCCTTTTTGGTTTTTGAGCCTTTCTGGAGCCACCTGGATCATTCCTTCCCACTGAGGAGCTTTTGGTCCTCCAAAAACATGAACACATTTTTCAATCTGTTTTACTTCTTCCTCTGCACCACAAGTGCCCTGGCATGCCACACTTCCTTTTCCTTCACCTTTGTTCTTCAAAGCCATAAGTGATGAACCGACACCTATATCCTATGAAAAATTGTAGTTGAATATTTACAAAATACATTTTCTTCTACAAGACCAAACATGACCCAAGAAAAACCCCATACTTGTGAAGACTTTATAACACACTCTTTTCTCAAGTTAACATCAAAATCATTGTTATCACCTAGATTGAACCTCAGGCTGAAGGAAGGCAATGCCAGGGTAACCACAGACCACACTTAGCCAAGTAGATAGCCCTACTAGGCTAGGAGAGGGCTCTCTCCATGAGGATCTCAGCCAAGATGACTGGATCAAGAAAATTATATTAGGCTAGGTATAGTATCACAAGGTTTGATTTGATTTTGAAGGGTTTTGCTGGATCAGGAGGAGCCAAACAATTAGGGCAAGGAAATTAAGTCAAAATTGCAGGGTGTTCAATGGGGCAAGGTAGGAACAAGGTTCAAAACTCTAGGGTTTTATGGGTGAGGTGATTCAAGACAGGTGAGAAGCTAGAAAGAGCATGTAAGCAACATGAATCCTTCCTAAACTGAAGAAAACATAGACTGTGAATATTTTCCCAAAACAAAGCATAAATATTATGGGTTCTGCTTATCAACTTGAAAACATCCATTTAAAAGCAATGAAATGACTGATGAAGTACAAAAAACATTTTAACATATGATCACAATAGAAAAAATTGAGCTAAACATCATACCACATGGATCCCAAAGAAATAGCTGCAATTTTTCATTAATCTCCTGCTAAAACTGATACAAAATAATGTCTACTCAAAGCATAAGTATCCAACTGAGTCCAACCCTTTACAATGAGAAAGAAGAAGAAGTTATAGACATTGATTCAACCTCATCCCATCCTCAGGGGTTGAATCCCTAGGATGAGGAACTAATCCATAAAAAGCTGAACAAGAAACTGAAATCTAGGCAACCCTAACAACTTGCCTCTAAAAGGGAGGAAACTGATTCATTTGACTTCAAGAGAACTTTTGACCCAATGAATCACCCTCCGGTAACTAATATTCATCTTATTTACATTCCTACTCACCATTTACATCAGTAAAAACATCATCCATGAGATAAAACCCAAAAATTACAGTCATGGCACTATAAAGTGCAAATTGAGCAGAAAATTGTCCTATGCGCAGCGCCCAAGCTCTATGCGTAACACTTTTTGCAGGGTCATTTTGGAGGCCTTCCCGGTGTCAAAATTGGGCCCATAATAGCTTGTTGGAAATATCTTCAAGTCTACTTTGCAGAAAATCTTGAATATTTCCATTTGGAGTTCATTTGAACCCTCAAAAATGGATTCTCCTGAGACTGCTTCTGTGGCTCAAAAAGATGTCAGAAAGGTCATTTTTTGGGTGTCTTTTGACCTTTTGGTTGATCAGTTTTGCTCCAAAAGCTTAGAAAATGCACAGGGTGCATGTAATCATCATTTTGAATCAAAAAATTCTGACCATTTCCTCATTGGATTCCCCTAGGAAAAGTACAG
Source organism: Pinus taeda (assembly GCA_000404065.3). Classification (NCBI taxonomy): domain Eukaryota; kingdom Viridiplantae; phylum Streptophyta; class Pinopsida; order Pinales; family Pinaceae; genus Pinus; species Pinus taeda. The sequence goes on from APFE031724367.1 coordinate 163,961, forward strand.
CGCCAGGCACTGTGTATAGAACCAAAATTTCAGTGTCAAAAACTGCTAAATTCTTCAAAAATGCAAAAATCCTCAAAACTTGCTCAAAATTCTTCAAAATTTATGGGAGACCAGCACCATCAAGTGTCTGGGTCAGCCAAGGAATCTTCAGCAAGAAACCTAAGCCTCACCCTCCTTTTTGCCTTTGAGTGCTTGTTTTAACCTTGTCTTCATTTGCTTGACCCTTATGTTACAAATCTTGTTCAGGGTCTTTTTCTCCGTCCCTATTCATTATCTGGCCCTCCATAATATCCATAAGCCTCATCAAGCTGAAAATTGACCTTCTTAGCCTGCCTCTTTGCCTTGATGTACTTGGTTTGCATCAATTCCTGCTTGACCTCTAGCTGCTTGTTCTCTTGCTCATAAAAGGAGATGATATATTTTTCCCTTTGTAAACTAGTCTCAAGCTTCCTGATTTTGGCATCCTTTAATTTCAAGGCAGCCTGAGTGATTTTATCTTTCTCCTCATAGTATTTATCCTGTTTATCCATGGTTTTGAGTTTGAAGTGTTAGAAACCCTAGAGAAGGTAATAAGGAAGTGTGAGTTATGGTGAATAGGGATAGGGGAAGGGGAGAGGAGTTTGTGTAATGTAGGATGAGATATGTATGATGTGAGAGTGAGAAGGAGGGGGTATTTTTTAAGAGGGACTATTTAGTAAATAGGGGTTTAAGGATTTTATTTTGGAGGATTTAGGGTATAGGGGATAGGTGTAAGGATTTTGTTTGGGGGGATTAAGGTATAGGGGATAAGTGTAAGGATTTGACAACATAATGTGGGAATAAGGGATACAGTAAGTAGGGAGGGTTTTTAAGACAACCTAGGGTTTGAAAATTCAAATAGCAAGCAAACTTCAAAATCGTGAAATGAGTGCCGGGAGGATAGTTCAAGGAGTGTACTTACTTGTTTAGAGGCTCTAGATAGAAAATAGCGATTTAGATGGTTGATAGGGTGGTTTTGGTGTTTGCTGGTCCTATGTGCATCACCTTGTACAGGTGTGCAATGCTCTAGCTCTATGCGCAGCGCCGTGCAAAAATGCACTAGCAAACAGGCCCTATGCGCAACGCTCCCTCCTCTATGTGCAACGCCCAAGATCTATGTGAAGCACGTTTTGCAGGCCAATTTTAGAGGATTTTTCGGTGTCCAAATTGAGCCCATGATAGCTCGTTGGAAAGGTCTCTCTCTTGGATACACAATGGACCTATCAAGAACTGAAAATGTTCAATTATAGCCCCTAAAAAGTCAATTCTCCCAAGACTGGTCAAAATGTACAGAATGAGGGTGCAAAAATGAAGTGTTCTATTGCAGGAAACTTTTGGAGGTCTTCATCAACTCCAAATTGAGATATTGATAGCGCATTGGAAATATGCTTCTCATCATTGACTCATCAAGAAAGTCATTTGGAAAATCCATCTAGAAGAAAAATTGATTTTCCCAAAGTCACTGTAGAAGTGCAACAACTCTCTTGTAGCCACTATATTTTTGCGATTTCTCTAAAACCATGAAACCTGTGTAAAAAGGGAAGGAGGTTTTTCATCCTTGGACTATTATGGACAAAAACCTCTCTCACGTTTGCGAATTTCATCCTTGATTGGTCTAAAACATAGTTTAAAGAACAACTAGCCCTGTGTGGCAAATGATTTGTTCCGTGGAATGACTTCTTGAAAAATGATGGAGACTTTATGAGTTACTTGCTGAAATGACCTCCCTTATGCCTCATATACTCAAATGTATCTGATTCCATAGCCAAACCTAGCTCAATGGGTGAGGAAATTAGGGTTTAGTGCTTGTGGAAAATGATGATTTGGACACCCTTGGGAAAAAACAAATCCCTTTGGTATGCACTTAAGCCTTTGAAACTTTACCCTTTCAATTGACTATTTCCTTTGACAAATTTATCTTTTGATGGTCTAGCATCTTTGGAACACTGAGTTAACAGCTTGGGATGGTGAAATTATTACATTTGAAAGACATAAAATTACATAATGAAATAAGCATTTCTCTTTACAAATCATCTTCACTTGGTGAAGGGATGTTATTTGATCACCCTTTACTTGCTGGTATTATGTAATGGAATGGAACCTTGGCAACCCTAATGATTTAATGAAACCTTGAAAAACCCTAAAAGACCTAATGAGACCTTGAATGACTAAAATTCAAGATGACATAATGACCTCATGACCGATACAAATGGCATGATAAAAATAACTTTATGGATGATGTACAATCAACAAGATATGAAACTATGCCAAGAAGTAATCATATTTAGGGAAGAGTGATGTTTTTGGACTAGGACTACCATCAGTGACTAATTTTTTTGCATGACCTAGTGGAATGATAAAAGATTTCTGTGTGGGACACCTAAAATGAATATGAAAAGAGCAATTTTTATCACTGATGGCAATATGCAAATACTGACTCTAACAATCATAACAAAAACCAATACCTTAGCTATCAACAAAATTCCATAAACATCATCATGTTGCTTCCATAAGTGATGGAAAACACATCATCACTTTTACAATAATTTCGCAACATATTATTTACAAAAATGTAGCCATGATAAGCTACTATATCTAATAAAACCATCTTTCACTCATCAAAGCGAGTAGATAATCATTTTGGAGCTGATTCGCTTGTTGAACTACTTTACTAGCTAGTTTCTTTGCAGGTGCTTTTTCCTTCTTGGGATGCTGCTTTCGATGGAGCCTCTAACATGTGGATTTATTATGTCCACCTCTGTTGCAATGGCTGCAAAAGTTATTGTTCCTCCAGTCTGCTTAACCTTCTTCCTTCCCTGATGTGGAGAAGGCTTTATATGTCTTGCCTTTTTCCTTGCTTCCATTCTCTTCTAGCACTAGGCAACCACATGGTTATACAAGCCACAAAAACTACACGGTTTTCTATGCCATGATTTCTGCTCATCATTAATAATTGTCTTGTAATCAAAATGAACATTATAATAACGAGACATTTTATCCTTGCTTGGTTGTCTTTGGTGCAATCCTCCCAATGAGATCTCGCCTTAGCTCTTCCTCTGCAATGTGCATTGCCATGGGAAGATTGTGATGTGTTCCGTTCATTCTCTTTCCTTGATGATTTGGACAATGGCTTGGATTCTTTTCCCAAAGAATTGCTTGCTTCTATTGTCTTCAAACATTCTCTTTCACTGTACCCCAATCTTGAAATGGGTGCCTCAAGACTTCCAACAAAAATAACATCATGTGAAAATGAAGTTGAAGAACTATCAACACTATTTACCTCAACTGTTGATTTTGAAGCAGATGATGATGGCTTCACTAAGAATTTGTTGCACTTCAACTTTTCAAAGGCCTCTTTTATGGCTCGTAATTGAAGTTGCAATATTTTCTTCTCCTCCTTTTCTTCTCGTAGAAGTCTTCTCAATTCAACATTCTCTGTTTGAAGGCTCTCGTTGATCTCTTCAGTTGAATGATGAGAAGAATATGTAGAAGTATGTTCACTCGAAGATGGAGATGGAGCATCGTCCTCTGATCTCTCTTTTTCCATTTTCTCCTCATAATATGAATAAGTTATATCTACCATGTTTGACATCATGTAGAAGGCCTCATAGAGATCTTTTTTCTTTTCCATTTTCTTTTCTTGTTGCATGTTCAACCTTTGTTATCATTCACACTCGCAATTCACATAAACAAGAAGATTGATTTGATACCAAACTTGATCCAAATATTTTACTTCAAGGATGCGTACAAAATTGCATTTAAATAGAGCATGTAACCATATGATGCATACACATAAAAGAAGCGGAATTCTAAATAAACCATGATAAAACAAAGACACAAAACAAATTGATACTGGAGTTCACCCGATGTGGGTTACGTCTCCAGGCCCAATGTTGAGAGTGGGGAGGCCACTTCATTAGTTGTTGCAATATGATGATGAGTACATTATGTGTTATTTATTAATACAAGGAAGAAATCCCTTAACATGAGTGGCATGTCTCTCCACAAGACACTCTTCTATAAGAACTCTCACTCATATAAGCTCTCCTTCAACCTGACAAATTAACAATCTCTCACATAAAGTGGCATACAAAGATCCTATCACAATGTGACATACATGGATCTCTACATCAAATCATCATCTCAACAGAAATCAAAAGAAGACATAACATCAATGCATTTTATACCTCCACTTTTGGGGATGGCATGAAAATTCACACATTTGCTGAAGAAACGAACTGCATGGTTGAATTTCTGGCGAAAAATCATGAAATCTGACTATAAACTTGACCCCTTTCCAACTTGGTCAAATTTGGGCTCCTCGAGAATCTCAAAGATTCCTCAAAGATTCTCTTCTGCGAGCTGAATGAAGTTCAGCTTCTCAAACAAAGAAAATGGGCACACCATTGCGTTCCTTGCGGAAAATTGAGAAAAATGAGTATAAAGTTGGCCTGGTTTTGAAACTTTCAATTTCAGGACTTCAGGGAATCTTTCAGATACCATGCAGATTCATGCATCAAGGTTCCATCCTCAACATTCTGCTTCTGAAAAATATGCTGCTCAGATCAGAAAACTGCCTGCACCATCAAATTCCTGGTGAAATCCTGGTTCATTTGAGTATAAACTTGGCATAATTCTGGCTCTATCAAAATTCAACTCCAAGGAATCTAAAAGGTTCCTTCAAGATTCTGCATAAGAATATATTGTAGAATATTCCTTTAAAATATTCTTTGGATATTCTTTCAAAAATCGCACCTGGTCATGGTTTTTACATTTAATTCCTCCTGTCTGTGTGCTCGGTTTCGCTGGGCCTCCGTTGGTTGGACGAATGAGCAAAACTTCGGGTTTATATATGGGTGGCAGACTTTACAAAGTCTAGCCACTTGGTTTCATGACTTGTCAAAGGTAAGTAAGTTGATTTGTTGGAGGAGGTCCTGGGGTCAAACCGCAAGCCTCCCCCTCTCTTTTCATTTGGCATTGGTTTTATTTATTTTTATGTGGAATATGGGGCCACTTGTTGGGCGAATTCAATCCCCACTGACCCCCTTTATATGTGGCAATGCCTTTGTGCAGTGGGCAGGGTCCCGGGTCAGAGCCGCAAACCCCGACCCCAATATATCATATATATAAAATAATGGTTGTTGGGGTGTTGCGGGGGTGGAAGGCCTGCCACCCCATTGTTTTTTTATTTTATGTTATTTAAATTTAAACAAATCATTCAAAACTGCTAGCCAAATTTTTAGGGGTCACCGAAAAAGTTAAGTAGGCGACAATTTCACCATTGGAAACCATTCAAAACCATCACCGTGAAGTGCCATTTTTTCACTTGGTTAAGCACTGTCGAATTTAGTGGGACCTCCAGATTTGGCGAGCCTCCAAATTTTAGTTAGCACTCTATCAAATTTAGCGAGTGGGCCTAGTTGACCAAAACTTTGATCGTGAATATCTTGAGCATACGAACTCAGATTTGAGTGTTGTTTGTGCCTTTGGAATAAGGACGACGAGCTCTATATTCTGGTCCTTGTTTTGAGAAAATATGACAAATTTTTTTTTTGAGCATTTCCTAAGCCCTCTTTGGTTTCTAAGCCCTTTTGGAGCCAACTGGATCATTTCTCCCCACTAAGGATATTTTGGTCCTCCAAATGCATGAACACAATATGAAATTTGTTGTACTCCCTCATCTGTACCACAAGTGACCTGACATGCCAAATTTCCTTCTCCTTCACCTTTGTTCTTTGGAGCCATAAGTGATGAACCAACACTTGTACCCTATGCAAACCTGTCATAAAATCTTTGAAAAAAAAATGTCCTGCTACAAGATCAAACATGACCCAAGGAAAACCCCATACTTTCCAAGAGTTTATAACACATTCTTTGGTCAAGTTTACATCAAAATTATAACAAAAACCAATATCCCAACTATCAACAAAAGGCCAAAAACATCATCATGTTTCTTCCATAAGTGATTGAAAACACATCATCACTTTTACAATAATTTCACAACATATGATTTACAAAAATGCAACCACGATAAGCTACTATATATAATAAAACCATATCTCACTCATCAAAGTGAATGGGTCATCATTCTGGAGCTGATTTGCTTGTTGAACAATTTTACTGGCTGATTCCTTGTAGGTGCTTCTTTCGTCTTGGGATGTTGCTTTGGATGGTGCCTCCAACATGTGGCTCTATGATCTCCATCTCTATTAAAATGAATATATAAATTAGTTTTCCTCCAGTCTACTTAACTTTTTTCCTTCGCTGATGTGGAGAAGGATTTACATATCTTGTCTTTATCCTTGCTGCCATTCTCTTCCAACACTCAATAACCACATGGTATAAAGCCACAAAAACTTCACATTTTTCTCTGCCATGATTTATGCTCATCATTAACAATCTTCTTGTAATCAAAATGAATATTAGAATAACGAGACTTTTAATACCTCACTTGGTTGTCTCCGGTGCATCTTGACTATGAGAGCTTGCCTCAAGTCTTCCTATGCAATGTGCACTATCATGGGAAAATTGTGATGTGTTCCCATCATTCTCTTTCCTTGATGATTTGGGAAATGGATTGGATTATTTGCCTAAAGAATCCCTTGCTTATGATGCCTTCGAGCATTCTCTTTTAGTGTACCCGAATCCTGAAATGTGTACCTCAAGGCTTCCAAAAAAAATAATATCATGTGAAAACTAAGCTAAAGAACTATCAACAATGTTTACCTCAGTTGTTGATTTTGAAGAATTTGATGATGAATTCTCTAAGACTTTGTTGCATTTAAACTTTTCCAAGGCCTCTTTCATACTTGGTAATTGAAGCTGCAATCTTTGCTTCTCCTCTTTTGCTTCTTGCAGAAGTCTCCTCAACTCAACATTCTCTCTTGAAGGCTCTTGTTGATCTCTTCATTTGAATGATGAGAATAAGATGTAGAAGTATGTTCACTCGAAGATGGATATGGAGCATCATCCTCTACTGTCTCTTTATCTTGTTCCTCTTTTTCCATTTTCTCGTCATAATCTACATACATTATATCTACCATGCTTGCCATCATGTAGAAGGCCTAATAGAGATCTTTGTTCTTCTCCATTTTCTTTTCTTGTTGCATGGTCAATCTCTGGTTATCATTCAAACTCGCAATTCACATCAGTAAGAAGACCGCTCTGATACCAAACTTGGTCCAGATCTTTTATTTCAAGGATGCATAAAAAATTTCTTTTAAAGAAAGCATGTAACCATATGATGCATACACATAAAAGAAGTGGAATTCAAAATCAACAATGAGAAAACAAAGACAAAAAAAGTTGATAACATAGTTCACCTAGTGTGGGTTACGTCTTCAAGCCCAATGTCAAGAGTGGGGAGGCCGCTTCATTAGTTTCTGCAAGATAATGATGAGTACATGATGTGTTCTTTGTCAATACAAGGAAGAACTCCCTTAACTAGAGTGGCATGTCTCTCCACAATACATTCTTCTATAACAAATCTCTCTCATATAAGCTCTCCTTTAGCATGAAAACTTAGTAATCTCTCACATAAAGTGGCATACAAAGGCCCTCTCACAATGTGGCATACATGGATCTCTACATCAAATCATCATCTCACAAAAATCAAAAGAAGACATAACATCAATGCATCTTATACCTCCACTTCTGGTGATGGCTTGAAACATCACATCTCTGCTGAAGAAACAAACTGCACGGTTGAATTCTTGGTGAAAAAATTGTGAAATTTGATTGTAAAATTGACTCCTTTCTGACTTGGTCAAATTTGGGTTCCCTGGGAATTTCAAAGATCCCTCAAAGATTCTCTTCCACAAGCTGACGGAAATTCGGTTGCTCATACAAAGAAACTGATCACACCATCATGTTCCTTGCAGAAAAACTGAGAAAATTGAGTATAAAGTCAGTCTGGTTCTAAAACTTTCAATTTAGGCCTCGAGGGAATATTTCAGATTCTATGCAGATTCCTGCATCAAGGTTCTATCTTCATGTTTTCGTCCTTAACATTCTGCTTCTGAAAAATCCATTGCTTAGATAAGAAAACTGTCTGCACCATCAGACTCCTGGCGAAATTCTGGTTCATTTGAGAATAAACTTGGCATAATTATGGCTCTGTCAAAATTAAGCTCCAAGGAATCTAAAAGATTCCTCCAAGATTCTGCATAAGAATATATTGTAGAATATTCTCTAGAGATTCTCTCGAAAATCATGCCCAGTCATGGTTCTAGTGTGTGGTTCCGACATTTAATTCCTCCTGTGTGTGTTCTCAATTATGCTCGGCCTCTGTTGGTTGGTCGAATGAGAAAAAATTCGAGCTTATATACAGGTGGCGGACTTTAGAAAGTCTGGCCACTTGGGTTCTTGGTTGTCGGAAGGTAAATAAGTCGATTTATTGGAGGAGGTCCTGGGGTCAAACTCGCGGGCCTCCCCCTTGCTTTTCATTTTGTGTTGATTTTATTTATTTTTATGTGGAATATGTGGCCACCTGTTGGATGGGACGACTATCTCAGCTGGGTGGTTTTGATCCTTGCGTGACACCGGTTATATCTGGTGACGCCTTTGTATAGTTGGCGGGGTCCCGGGTCAGAGCCATGGACCTCGACCCCAATATATATATATATGTGTGTGTGTGTGTGTGTGTGTATGTGTGTGTGTGATAATATAGGTTGTCATTGATGTCAATATGGCAGTGTTTGTGATGGAAAATTCTTGTGACATGTGTGGTTACCCATTGATGCCCATTGATCATAATACTTCTCATGGAGGATCCAAGGATTGAATACAAACATAATAGAAATAGTGGAACCGAGGAGGAAAGATATCGAAAGCTATCAAAAGAGAAAGGGAAAGAGTAAAGAGGAGAACCCATGAAGCTAAAGAGTAAGAGGAAGAGTTCATCAGAAACTATCAAGGAAGCAGGTTATCGCATATGCCCATGGGTAAGTGCTATCGAAAGAAAAAATATCAACAATGATATCAGAGGAGTAAAGAAGAAAACACCGGAGGAGCCATATCGAAAGTATCACATGTAATATATGCCCAAGAAAAACCGAAAGGAAGAAAACAACAAAGGAGCATTGCGGCGGAAGAGCATAAATAGAGTTATTGGAGAAATCATATCGACAGTATATAATATCAACATTTCTATTATATGCCACTGCTTAAAACCCTCTGATTGCGATATAAGTTGTGGACTCGATGGTCCTATTACAACATGCCCTAAGAAATATCGCATCCGCCATACCGCATTTTTTTTAAAATCGTGTCACGTTGAAACCTCCGATTGCGATGATAATACAGACCCGCTACACCATTGCAAGACAACTTATTATAATATCACATCCATTGCATAATCGCAAACCATAAGGTTTATTATGTATCATCGCTCCAAATCCGTCGATTGCGATATGTACTGTGGACCCGATGGTTCCATTACAATACACCATAATACAATATCGCATCCACCGTATAAACTTTCATATCGCAAGTCATAAAGGGATGTCACAATAAAAACTGCAATTGCGATATAAGGTGCGGACCCGATTGCTCCATTATAAAACACCCTAATGTAATATCTTATCCACATATTGGAATTTTCATATCACGATGCTTAAAGGGATGTAATGTTAAAACTTCGATTACGATATAATATGCGGACCCGACAACCCCATTAAAATACACCTTTATGTAGTATCATGTTTGGGTATCAGAAGTTACACAAATCATAAAGGGTTGTCACCCTGGACCGCTGATTGTGATAAAACCCCGAACCGCCGATTATGATAATATTTTGGACCCGATCGGCTTATAAAAAAAACAACCTATTGAATATCGCATCCGCTCTGTCGAAGTAGGGGCATCGACTATGTTCTATTGGAAGATAGAGCATGTGAATAACTTGTAAGACCTCAGATTTTTCATGAAGGTTGCGATTGTGGGGCTAAGGTGATGACGTGGCAAGCCTCTCCACCAATGAACGTGTCATGTCGTTTATTTCAAAAACTCATATATATATATACAAGTTGAAACACTTCACTTGAGTCAGGCGAATCATGCATTTATCACAGAGAACAAGGAAAGTTCACAACTCGTGAAATTGAAGAAATAGAGGAAGCCGAAGGTCTGGCAAACGTAGAAGGTGAAGCAGAAGCCAAAGGTTGAGCGAAGAAGGAAGCTAAAGATAGAGTGGGAGAAAAATCTTTTGACCTGATTTATCTTGGAAGGATCAAACCCAAGGTGAAGCCATAACGTAGAAACCAACTTGTTGCAAATACCTAACGTAGATATATTATTGAAAAACATTAATAGATCTTGGAGACTTGATTGAAGATCATGATGCATTGTTGAGATCATCATGAGGTAAAATTTGCAAACTCTGTTGGACATTATGAAGAATTGTGAAGAATCATTCATATGAAGATAGGTTGTCATTGATGATGTAGCATGGAGACTAATACGAAACTGTAGATTGACATAATTTAACAAAGAATATTTTGGGAGCAGAGAATTAATATCAAAACATATTTAGACAAAATATAGCAGTGGGTTGGAGCCCAGAGGGTTGGTACCCTAAAGGTTGGAGCCTCGAACAAACAAGGTAGGTGCCTTAAAGGATAGGCTTGGAGCCCTAGAGGATCGGTGTCCTCAAGAAACCAGGTTAGAGACTATATCAGAGAGGGTTGGAGCCCTAGGGGCTAGAGCCTCTAAACATAAGGTTGGTGCCTTGAGAATATAGCGTCAGTTCCCTAGAGGTTGGAGCCTCAAAAAAGACCAAGTTAGTGCTTGGCAACATGTTGGAGCTTGGAATATTGAAGATCAATGTCTTCATCAAGGGTTGGAGCCCTATATATATTGTACATGATTTATTGATCCAAAATGGATTTTGGATAGACTCCTAAGTCTAAGTGTTCCTCACAGAGGAAAAATGAAAGTCCAAGGAAGTTCTTGGAACTAGCCCCATTGCAGAGATCGTCTCATTTAGAATATACTACAACTTGAATGGGCAAAAACTAACTTAGGATGAAGAAATTATCATAAAATGAAGCTGCCTTTTTCCTTTGGAAAAAGAGGCAAAATCCCTTGAAAATGGGTCCTAAAAACCCTCCAAGTCCTAAAAATATCCTAAAAGGTCAAAAACATCACAAAAGGAGAAGTTTCAGAAAATTTGAATTACAATATCGGAACCCAAAAATAAGAAGAAATGGTGGAAATAAGGCATATCAGAGGCTTAAGTCAACAATGGACAGGAGCCATCGGATTTAGCCGATCAACGGTCCAGATTCGATCGGTAATCGCAATCGGTGGTGGCTATCGGAGGATATCGGAGCATAATATATGATTATTGAGATCACGACATCGCAATCGGCGACTGCAACAGAGCGATATCGTAATCAGCGACCATAAAGCGCTACATTGTCCCGAGGCATGAGCGATTTGCGGTTGCGATCAATTGCATTGCAATATCGCAATTGGCAAACACAATGGAGTGGGGCTTATTATTATATATATATATATATATATATATATATATATATATATATATATATATATATATATATATATATGCGCGATGCGATTAGCTGGACCCGATGGGATAAACGCTATTTCATAAGATTTGAGATCTACCGAAAGACATTTTTTAATGTAATTTCATATATTTCGTTACTAAACGAAATACAAAGGGGAAGTACGATGTGATGAAACTCGGACCCGAAGGGGTTTTGCAATGAAAACGAATAATATTTCAAATTCGTCATAAGCCATTTTTGCGATATTTGCACTGTTTGAATGTAATTTTAAAATACAAAGGGAAACCTTGGAACAAGGCTGAAGTGGCTTGTGATAGCGATTTCAGGAGGACCCGATAGTGTTATAAAGCGCATTTATGAAAATTTTAAGTTCGATGAACAATGTTTTCTGCGGATTCTTCCCGTGCTTGGTGTATTTTCCTGTGTAAGCCGAGAATGAAAAATTTAAGGATTTCAAGTGCCGGTGGTTCCTTTCGTTGTGGAATATGTGGCATCCATCCCTAAGGGTGTTTAGAAATGATTTCTAATGCTCAGAGAGGGGATTTGAGTGGGCCAAAACAGGAAGATAGAGAGTTGAAGAAGGAAAATGAACCAACATCGTCGATTTGGCTTAAAAAGCCACAGAACGATAGAGACAGGGATGATGGGTGGTTGTTAGTTGCTGAGGTTGTTGTTGGGTTTTGTTGGTAAAAGTGAAGCCAAAGCAGGAAGCTAAGGCGAAGGAGGCAGCGCAGAAGCAAAAAGGCAGTGAAGGGAGCCACTTGGAAGTCAAGTGAAAAGCCAAGAGGGCTGTAAACTGATAGAGGGAAGAAAGAAGCCAGAGCCGAAGAGCCAGAGCTAGAGCCAAAGCCGAAGAGCCAGAGTCAGAGCCAAAGAGCCAGAACCAAGAGCCAAGAGCCAGAGCCAAGAGCCAGAGCTTCAAGAGCCAGGGAATAACATGGTGTTTGAACCCATTGTTTCTGTGTAAAACATCAGAAGTTAAGCCAAGAGCTTGTAAAAAAGACTAATACCATAATCCTAGAGAGCCTATTTGAATTGACTAGAGCTCACGGAGATGTAGCCCAAGAGTTGTGGGTGAACTCTTAATTAATATTTCTGCTCTATGTGTGTTTTATTGCTACATTATCTATGTTGTTTTATTTACTATTATATGTATTTATATGTCAGTTTGAGCACATCAACTTACAACACAACAATAGAATTTAAGGAATATAATCAGTTAAAAACAAATATCAGCATACACCTATATTTTCAAGAATTTCTTAATTCTACATTAATTAATCAATAAGACTTGGGAAAATTTAAGGCTTTGGAAGTGGGAGAGGTTCTTGTAAGTTAGACAAGAAGCCTAACTGCCCCATTTTCAGATTAGGTGGTATCAGAGCTTGAGATTGATTAACCCCACCTTCAAAGAAGGTTATATTAGAATGCTTGATTGACAGAACAAAGATTGCTTGTCTGGAAGGTGTTTGGGCAGTCAAGGATTGATTGTCTGATTGTTGTATGCTTGTTTTACAGATTGACTATTTTCTGAGTTTGCAAAGGTAAAGGGAGAGCTACTGATAGCTCAGTCTAGGAAGGACAAATAAGAAGAAGGTCTAAAGGCATTCTTCTATCCCAAAGGACCTCAAGGTAGTCCTTAAAGCACAAGAGGTTTGTTGCAAAAGGTTGTGGAATAAGCTCTTTATTTATCTTGTTGAAGTTTTTTTGTTCATTGGCATAATGACAACTTCTACAAGTGGGTTCTCAAATTCTGCTTTCTTCACAAGATTCTTTGATGAAGACATGAAGCAAGGTCCACCATGATGGATATGATGAGAGAAATGTATGAGGATGGAAGGAAGAGCAGCAAACTTAGGGAGCAGTTGAATTCCATGAAGGAAGAGAAGCAGTTGCTTTTTGACAAAATGCAGGAAATGGAGAGGCAACTTCATATTGCAAATATGAACCTAAAAAGGATGCATGAGTTGGAGACACAACTCTTTGTTGCCCAAGAAGCCTTATTAAAGTATCAGCTTGAAGAAGAGGTAAACCATTCCAGTTTGTCTTCAAATTCCTCTAAGGATGCTTCTGTTGGTTCTTTTCAAAAACATACTAGAGGCATAGGTTCCAAGCTAATGTCCAAGATGGGCTATGAAGGAAAAGGCTTGGGTAGACATGCACAAGGTATTGTTGAACCAATAATGATTGAGGAAAGGCCTAAGTATTTGGGTCTTGGCTATGGACAACCTCACGGAGAAAGTTCCAAAGCTGCCATGAAGGCCATTGAAACAACTTCAAGAAGGGGTTGCATTGCAAAGTGTGAAGATTGTATTCAGGAGGAATGCAATAGCTTGAAACATCATTTGCAGGACGCAGGTGTTCAAAAGCACACACTTTAACCAGAGAGTTATGGAGATTCTAGCGGCCTTGAAGAGATTGATGGTGTTCCAAAGGGAGCCACTTCTTCATTTGATTCACCTCCTCATGAAGGCAATAAAGGTGAAAGAGAAAGGTATAAGTCTGGTTCTAAACATTTTCCTTTTGATTGTGCAAAGCATGATAAATTTCCACATATGTATAGGAAAATAATTGCATGTTCCTTTTGTGGTTTGGATAACCATAATGTTTTTATATGTTGGAAGAGAATTGCCACATATAGGAAACTTTTGAAGGAAAAAAAGAAAAAAGCCAAATGTCCATTGGACAAGGCAAATCATGCTGTCAAGAGGATGCACATGCAGTGTACTTACTGCCATAAGAAAGGACATTTTGCTGCAAAATGCTGGAATTTGAATCCAACAATGCTTCCACAAAAGCTGAAGAAAATGGGAAGAGAAGATGGCAGAAATGGAAGTGAAGATTCCATGAATGATGTGTCTTAGAATGATTCACATGATGATGCTGATGTGCACACAAAGGTAATACATTTGAAAGGGATTGGTAAGGAATGATTAGAGTTCTTATCCGATTAAGATTGCATGTCTATTGACACATCTACATTATATTTCATTTCAGCTTCAAAAGTACAGTGTGCATAAGTGGAAGTTGAAGGATAAAATGCATGCATGAGCATGATATGTGTTAGAGTCGGTCTAGTTATCCCTCCATCAGAGATCAAAGTTCTTTTTTGCATTTCATGTTTTAGGTGTCCCACCAGTTTTCATCAGTTTCATTTCGTTAGGCATGCCATAACTCTGATGGAGTGGTCTGTGTCATTCATTCCCCTCGTGCATATCACTGCTGGTTTAGGATGAGTCATAAAGCTTCACAAGTCATTTTTTTTAAATTTTTAGGTCTAGGTCTAGGGTTTGAGTTAATTTAATCCTGAAAAGTCTTAGAAGACCAGCAGGCCAGAGGGATGCTTTTGATAAATCATCACTTCAATAATTCTCGCCATTGTACAGCTGAATAAGGACTTCTCTTCAAAACTCTGTTTTGAAGACAAGTCGCCACCTCATTTTTGTAAAAATTGTAAAAATTTTCAGTCCTTCAATTGTTCAAGTGCAGCCCTGGTCTCCTTTGCTGAAGCATATCAGAGCTATACTTGCAAAAAATTATCAGAGAAACTCATCATTTCAACCTATTTTATGAAGGAAACCAAAAAGGTCAGAGCCTATTAATTTTGAAAAAGTGTCAACAACCAAACATAAGAAAAATGGGTTTTTATTGAGCAAAAATCAAAATGGATGCTATATCAAGTCATTTCTCCTCATTTCCAACCCATTACACATTTTGAGAGCTAAGAGTATCATTGAAGGGTGATTTTGAAAGTTTAAGGCAAGTTTGTGAGTATTTGGTCAGCTCCAGAGGCGCGCGACGCATTAGCATACGTGCGTGGCGCACCAGAGGTGCGCGGCGCATCAGGCCACTTTCTCCTGTGTAAATTAACACAGGCGCGACACACTCAGAGTGCACGGCGCGTTGGGTAAAGCGCGCGGCGCATAGGGTTTGTGCCTACAAATTCACCAAGAAGCCGCTCAAATCACCTCTCCTCACACCTAAATTCTCAGGTAGGCCTGCAATCATGACTTGGTTTTGTTTTTGGATGGTGTATATGTGGTGTATATGAATAAATTAGCCTCTCTTTGTCATGAAAAATCAAGTGAACAAAACCCTCCATGTTCATCAAATTGCTGTAATAATTCAAGTCCAAAGTTTGCTGTAGGATTTTAAAAAATTATTGTTGTCAAGGCTTCATTTTCCCTTGTTTCACATTTCCTATATTCCCCAAATATTTTCCCAAATAAATCCCCACAACACTACACCTTCCTCTCTCAAACTCCCAATCATTCTCCTATAACCATATGATCCATACCTTATTTCAAAACCCTAAAACATTTCTATCCCCCTTGTCCCTTCCCTAATCTCCTCATTTTATTTCCATTGTTCCCATTTCCCTATGCTTCCCTTTTCCTAACAATTCCCATCATTTATGTCCCCTTGGTTACAACATTTTGATAAAGAGACAAAAAGTCAACAGTCAACTTCTGGCACACAGTTTTATATCAGCAAATATATATATTCCGGCCACCTTGTTTTTGGAGAACATGTCAGACACCGAGTCCGAATATGAGCAGGATTATGATAGTGACTCTACACCGGAGGTCAATGTGCCTAATGTGCCACAAAGGTATCACAGGGGTGGCAAGAGTGGACAGCATGTTAGGGAGGAGCCTACCTCTTTGGCTCAATTGCAAGCTTGCCCGCTTGCCATGGATTATTTTCGGCGCCAAACATGTTACCAATATTGTGAGATGATCTCACAAACTCAGCATCATCGGGAACTGGTCCGTCTATTTGTCCTTAACTTACAGGATGGTCATGTGAACCTTGCTGGAGTGGATTTCACTTTGTCACCCGACACTATTTCTCAGGCCACCGGGATACCAAATGTGGGGGAGGAATGGAGTAAACGCCAGATGCTGGACAGATATTATTATGAGCCATATGTCAAGCCCACATATATCAGACACTTGAGCGCGGCCTTTCCTTTCAGATACCTGAAAGATGAGTTTGCACCATTGATGAAACTCATCATTTGGTATTTCAGCTGTGAGGGCAGATTTTCACATCTCTATGCGTACCATGTACGTTTGTTGATGCATTTCACACGGGTACGTATGATGAGCATTCCATTTTTCATGTGCCGAAACATAGAGAGGATGGTACCCTTAGTACAGAGGAAGACCTCAGCACATCAGCACAGGAGCATATATCACTATGCATTGATCAAAATCATAGTGATGCATCAGTTGGCACATCAGGGTATTGCTTGGGAGGATTTCATCTCCCGTGATTTCTTTTCCGCGCTACAGCCTCCTCCAGAGATCGTCCATGATGAGGGAGGGCCTTCACAGTAGTTTGACATTCATGAGACCAAGCATGTTGATGCTCTAGCATATATGACATATCAGAAAGGCCCCAGGGCCTTATTTGCAGCTGCACGACGAGTACTTTCTCCACCCGGGGTGGAAGGGGTCTCGTTGACATCATCACCAGAGCGAGTATTATCTCCACATCATGTGGAAGGGGTCTTGCTTCCATCTACAGCACAGGTACATATTTAGGACAGGGGCAAGAGACCCATGGTTCATGAGGGTCCTTCAGGAGTTCAGGATACTTGTATCATTGATGTTGATGCTAGTTCGCCCAACTCAGAGCTTAAGGAGATTATCCGAGAACAAAGGGCCGAGAATGAGTCGCTGCAAAAGAAATTGCAGATGGCTAAATGGGTGATCAACTACTTAGAGCAGTGCAACAAGCAGTTGGAGGATGAGCATGAACTTTATGAGCTGCGCAAGATTCGTGAAGATCGGGAATTGGCTCGTAGGAGACCCGGTGATTTGACACCTATTGATTGGGAATCGATGCTCATCCGGGTGAACACTCACTTGGAAAAGCTGTTGGCGAAGGAAAACAGGGACAAGGACATGCTTCGCCACATGAGGACTCACTATTGGGCTCGCATGCATGTTTGCAAAGCGAGAATGAAGGTCCTCAAAAGGCGTTTGAGCAAAGCACAAAAACAACGCAAAAGGCCTGATCCGCTTCGAGTTTTGGCAAACGCTTCTCTAGTTGAACATGATACATGATGGAGGGTCTTCACTCCAATTTTGGGCACATTTGGAGAAAATTTTGTCATTTCAAAATTTTTGGCTTGCAAAACAGGTTTTTGGGTTCTATGCGTCGCACTCAGCACGCGACCCACAAAATGGAGAGGTCCAAATCAAAGGTGGCTTACATTTTTGGTTTTTTCATGATAAAATACACATGATCAGCAATTTCCAAGGCATTTCATCAAGTTTTGGGTGATCAAAAGCTCAAAAAACATCATAAAAATCACCTTTCTGCCAATTTTTGCATCAGCAGGTAGTACTTCTGGGAGATTTAAGTTTTGGAGGGTCAAATGGCAACCAAATTGAAAAATTCCACTTGCGTTGGAAAGTAGACATCCATAAATTTCCAACAAGCCCACTTGAGCTCAATTTGGATGTCAGAAAGTGCCCCAAAAGTATCTGCAAAGGCGCGTAGTGCACAAGGCTCAGGCGCGCGGCGCACAGGGCTCAGGCGCGCGGCGCACAGGGTGTTTTGGCTCAGTTTTCTTCCTCAGCTCAGCGAATCAAGTCAGTTTCACCTGTTTTGACTTGTGATGGGATTTTTCACCCTCCTTGATGTAATTATTGGACTTTTATGTTGTTATGAAACTTATTTACCTATTCTAGATGATTCATTCATAAAATAGCAAAAATGTAATGAATGAATTGGTTTCCTAGCTTATAGAGGCAAGTTGTTTTGACTGCCTAGATTGTAGTGCTTAGTTTAGAATTGGTTGAAGCAGCTCCTAGAATGATGAGCTCGACCCCTAGAGGCAAGGGAATGTGTTAGCTTGCTTATCTTATGTATTTTCTTAGTCATTTTCAGGGTTGGACTCTTGGGATAGCTTGAGACTATATTGTACATATCTTATCAGCATTTTGGCAAAGGAAAGACCAGGGTTTTGCAGCACTATTTGGGATCCATGTGGCTTTATGTCTTGATGGTGTGTTTCTCTCAGTACTTGTAAGTTGTGTATGTTCATCATTATCTCTATTGAATCTTCTCTTATTAAGCAAATGAAGTGTTAAGGTAGAATCCATGAAATTGATATGCTCTGCCTTTAAATTTGTTTAATATTCTATGTTTTCTTCAGTTTAAGGAGAATCCTTGAGACCCCCTTGCTCTCCTTAGCCTCTCACCGGTCTGATATATCCATCTCATCTGCTTTAAGGCATCAAAACAATTTCCTATCTTGCCCCAAGTAGACCTCTGCAAAAACTGTGCCTCATCCCCATACCCAAATTTGCCTTTCCCTTGATTTCAACAAAATTATTAAAAAATCAATCCTAAACTCTTTGTACTTAATACCTAGCCTAAAATCAGTCATAAATTCGGTCATCTCGAGCCTTTTCGATTATCTTTTGCCGAGTTTGACCCGGAGAGAGCCCTCTCCTGTTCTCGTAGGGCTAGCTACGAGGTTGAGCGTGGTTTGATGTGGCCTTGAGTCTTGCCTTATTTCAGCCTAAGGTAGATTTGAGCGCTAACAAGATGCATGAACACAAGGATGTTGATGATTTCCTTGTTTTTGAACATGTATGTGTAATTAACTTGCAGGGTCGATTGCTTTGACATGCATGTGATGCCATGTTGACTTAGGAGAAGTTAACTTGGTCTCCAAATGGAGATAATGATGAAGTGTTTCATATTTTGAAAAAGAGTCCAAATGGGCTTTTTCTAGATGCTTGACTTGAAGGGTCATTTCTTTAAAGGCATATTTTATGGGATTTTTATCTAGTCCCTCATTTTTATGCAGATTTAATACATGGAGGTGATCACAAGATATGAAAATCCGTTTCTTTTGTTGAAGCACGAGTTTAAGCCATCTAGTGGTTCTCTGTATTTCTGTTGTTGTTAATAGTTGTTGTTGACAGCTTTTCAAATAGGTACAAGTGAAATTTCTGTGGAGCAGATGAACTTCACATTTGTTTGAGCCACCTTGGATCAATGATCAAGGCAAAGAAGTTCAAACCACCTTCTATGACCATTTCAGCAGAAAATCTAGATGAAGGCAAGGACGAAGATAGTTCTTCCCAGGAAAACCAGCCCATCCAGGAGGGGAAGTGGTTAGAAACTTTTGTTCAGAGGCACTATGAAAAGGAAAGTATAGGGAGGTTGAAAGAAGAGGGTGAGCCACTCTCATTTACTGTTCAGATCAGTGTATCAGTCTTTTGGAGACCAAAAATTCTTTTAGTGGGAAGGCGTGATCCAAAATGGATTTTGGATAGACTCCTAAGTCTAAGTGTTCCTCACAGAGGAAAAATGGAAGTCCAAGGAAGTTCTTGGAACTAGCCCCATTGCAGAGATCATCTCATTCAGAATCTACTGCAACTTGAATGGGCCAAAACTGACTTAGGATGGAGAAGTTATCATAAAATGAAGCTGCCTTTTTCCTTTGGAAAAAGAGGCAAAATCCCTTGAAAATGGGTCCTAAAAACCCTCTAAGTCCTCAAAATCTCTTAAAAGGTCAAAACCATCGCAAAAAGATAAGTTTAAGAAAATTCGGATTACACTATCAGAACCCAAAAATACGAAGAAATGGTGGAAATAAGGCATATCGAAGACTTAAGTCAACAATGGACAGGAGCTGTCGGATCTGGCCGATCAACGGTCTAGATCTGATCGACAATCGCAATCGGCAGTGGCTATCGGAGCATAATATATGATTATTGCGATCGCGACATTGCAATCGGCGATTGCAACAGAGCAATATCACAATCGGCGACCATAGAGCGCTACACAGGCCCGAGGCATGAGCAATATGCGAGTGCGATCAATTGCATCGTGATATTGCAATCGATAAACACAATGGAGCGAGGCTTAGACATATAGATATGCGTGACGCGATTAGCCGGACCTCATGGTATAATAAACACTATTGCATAAGATTTGAGATCCAACGAAAGGCATTTTTTAATGTATTTTCATATATTTCGTTATTAAACGAAATACGAAGGGGAAGTGCGATGCGATGAAATCCGGACCCGAAGGGGTTTTGGAATGAAAACGAATAATATTTCAAATCCGTCATAAGCCATTTTTGCGATATTTGCACTATTTTAATGTAATTTTAAAATACAAAGGGAAACCTTTGAACATGGCCGAAGAGGCTTGCGATAGCGATTTCAGGCTGACCTGATAGTGTTATAAAGCACATTTATTAAAATTTTAAGTTCGGTGAACAATCTTTTCTGCGGATTTTTCCTGTGCTTGGTGTATTTTCCTGTGTAAGCTAAGAATGCCAAAATTTGGGGATTTCAAGTGCTAGTGGTTCCTTCCGTTGTGGAATAGGTGGCATCCATCCCTGAGGGAATTTAGCAATGATTCTTAACGCTCAGAGAGGGGATTTGAGCGGGCCAAAACAGGAATACAGAGAGCTGGAAAAGGAAAATAAACCAACAACACTGTTTTGGCTTAAAAATCCACAGAACAACAGAGACAGGGATGATGGGTGGTTGTTAGTTGCTGAGGTTGTTGTTGGGTTTTGTTGTTGAAAGTGAAGCCAAAGTAGGAAGCTAAGGCGAAGGAGGCAGCGCAAAAGCAAAAAGGCAGCCAAGGGAGTCACTTGGAAGTCAAGTGAAAAGCCAAGAGGGCTGTAAACTAATAGAGGGAAAAAAGAAGCCAGAGCCAGAGCTAGAGCCGAAGAACAAGAGTCAGAGCCAAAGAGCCAGAACCAAGAGCCAAGAGCTAGAGCCAAGAGCCAGAGCTTCAAGAGCCAGGGAATAACATGATGTCTGAACCCACTATTTTTGTGTAAAACAATAGGAGTTAAGCCAAGAGCTTGTAAAAAAGACTAATACCATAATCCCAGAGAGACTAGTTGAATTGACTAGAGCTCACGGAGACGTAGCCCAAGAGTTGTGGGTGAACTCCTAATTAATATTGCTGCTCTTTGTGTGTTTTATCGCTACATTGTCTCTACTGTTTTATTTACTGTCATATGTATTTATATATTAGTTTGAGCACATCAACTTACAACACAACAATAGAATTTAAGGCATATAATTAGTTAGAAACAAATATCAACATAAACCTATATTTTCAAGCATTTCTTAATTCCGCATTAGTTAATCAATAAGACTTGGGAAAATTTAAACCTTTGGAAGTGGGAGAGGTTCTTGTAAGTTAGACAAGAAGCCTAAGTGCCCCATTTTCAGATAATTTATTATAAAGATTATATTAAGAAAATCATTTATTCCTATTGTTCATTTTGTGTTCCCAACATAATTGATTTAACTAGTAAAAGTAACAATTGAAAAGGAATATTGATTCACCTCCCCTCTCAGTGTTTCCAACAATTGGTATCATAGCTAGTACCTTCACTCAAAGCCTAACAACTTGAAGGTTGACCTATTAGAACACAAATGGAAAATCCAAGGAAGAAAGTCTCCAATCCTCCTAAAGATGTGTCTCCCTCAACCACCGAAGTTGAAATCAATCAATTTGTAAAGGCTTCATGGTTCAATGGAAACTTTGATATATGGGAAGCAAGAATGAGGAACTTATTAAAGCTTCAAGGCATTGAATTTTGGAAATCAATGATTGCTGATAATATGATGGATGAAGAATCCAAGGAGTACAACGAAAAATCAAGGAAGGCAATCTTGAATGAGTTACTAGATTCTATAAAGGACAATTTAGAAAAGTGTTTTTCAACAAAGGGTATATGGGACAAACTTCATGACATTCACTCAAAAGTATAATTGACCATGACCACTAATCAAGAAGATGATGGAAATCAAGAAGGAAATCGAAACCCCATCATGGAATCTGAAAATAAGAATGATGAAGGGAATGAAAAATATTTCGAAGAAGATCTTGTCACTAAAATTATGGCTGCCATGGAAGAAATTATCAGTTTGAAAAAGGAAAACGAAGAACTTAAGAAGAAAGCACTAGCTGGTGACCAAGACCAAACAAGGAAGGAAGTTGACCTTATCAAGCTCCAAGTGTAAGAAAGAGATAAAGAGCTTGCCAAGCTTAAGGAGGAATTTCATTTAAACAAAAGGAAGCATCATAAAGAAGTCATATCCATGAAAAATCAATTAGATCAGGCAAAGAAACATGAAGATACATTGTCAAGCCACCTTTAACAAAGGCATAAAATCTTGAACAAACTTGAAGTAGAGATTGGTCAATACAAGGAAGAGGTCTCCTCTCTTAAATCACAACTAGAAGAAGAAAGAAAGGTAGCACAAGGAGATGAGTAGAAAATGGAAGCATTGATAAACATAGAAGGACGAGTTGATGAAACAGAAAAAGAGAAAAACACCATGATATGCCAACTAAAAGCAAAGGATGAAGAGATATTCAAACTAAAATCTGACCTCAGCCTTCTCAAGGCCGAAACATGTAAAACTACAAGGATCATGGAAGAAATGGAGAGTAGTCTAGCTAAGGAAAATGAAGAAATCTTCAAAATGAAATCAGATATCATATCTCTTAAAATAGAAGCAAATGAAGCAACTTGTATCAAGGAAGAGATTGAGAAACAACTTGCTAAGAAGAACAATGATTGCGAAAGATTGGAAGAAGTGATTGTCTCCCTCAGAAAAAGGTTGAATGGATGGACAAATTTTTGAAGAGCTCCCAAGCCTTGAATGACATGCTCAACAATCAAAGATTCCTATTTGATAAATCAGGTCTTGGCTATGAAGGAGAATCCTCTAGCAAGAATGATAATGCTTCAAACAACAAGGATGTGAGAAAGGTAGAAAGAAATATTGATGCTCCCTGTTTCAGCAAAGGAAAATATAAGAGTCAAGGCAACAATGAAGGAAGTACCGTTCCAAGAAGAAATGTAGATGATGTCATGGATGCAAGAAGCAATGGTTATAATGAAAGGATCTCAAGGCATAAAGACATTAGAAGTAAATCAAGGAAAACTTCTTCTCCCAGGTACAAAATTATATTTTTTGGTTATTGTTATGCTTGTACAAACTTTGGACACATGGAAAAAGATTGTAGGGCATATCACAAAGATAGACATTATGGTCCTAGACAATCTCCGAGAAGCAAATTTTCATGAAGAAATCATGAATTCTTATTCATGAACAACATAAAATGCTTCAAGTGTCATAACATTAGTCATATGGCACGTGATTGTAACCTGACTTGGGCTCCTACACAATCTAGAACCATGTTATATAAGAAAGTTACAAAAGTATGGAGAAGAAATCAAATACAATACGAAAATCTCCTGAAATCTCCAGCCAACAACACATGTTGTTGACTTGATGAAGATATCCTTGATATTCCGAGTATTTGAGGATGGGATTCTGCCAAAAAGAAACCATGCATACAGTTAAGGGGAGCTTGTTATTATTGATTATTATTGCAGAAGCTATTCATGACATGATCCTTATGAAATCCTTAATGAGCTATATTAAAAATCATTCTTTGATAAAGATCATTTCGTAGGAGCGCTCCATTGAAGAAAATGACCTCTTAACCATTCTTTAGACTGTTTTTGAATATGTTTTCCACTTTATCACTAAGCAAGAATTGGAGCAGCAGAAAAGGCCATCTAATGCTAGAGAAATAGGGAAAATAAATACTTTTTTGGTATTACAGAAGTTGAATGTCTCAACTCAGGGATATGATGTGAGAACAGGTAAATCAAGGACGGTAATAGAGGCAACCATCAAACAAACATACACATCTGGGAATGGAGCTTGAAGCAAGAGCAGTTGGCAACATCTAACATAATTGAAGCATTGCAAAAAGTTGTCAACCAATATAAATAGTTCAAAAGATAGTCATAGATTGGATATAAAAAAAAAAATGGGAGAATGTTGTGCTGTCAAATATAGCTCAAAAACTTAAGGAGAAGCACAAAGATACAAAGGAATCCTGATTTGAAGAAAGATAGTGTGAATAAAAATTTCAGTGGCATTTTTTCTTGATTCAGACTGTGAAGGCCTCTTAATTCTGACTGTGGAGACAATAGAATACAGTGTAGAAGCGTAAAAACTTGGACTTGGACATTTGGTGGATGACTATTTGGAGTCTGTTTTGAAGCATTGAAGTGGAGCATCTTTAAGCACTGTTGAAGCCATGATGAAGAAGTTCTATGACATGAATCGGGGATAATGTGCTAGTTGATGATGAGGCAACAATCCTTCTATCTTGAGTAAAATGAAGAGCACCACGACAGAGGGAGTAACATACCCATAAAAATATACTGTTAATAAAGAACATAAGCAGTTTGACAATGGGAGTAGTTTGACAGGGGCACTCCTTTTCCATTGAGGTCAAAGGGGGAGAGAAGAAAAATATTGCCATCAATGACAAAGGGGGAGATTGTTAATCTAGGTTGTCATTGATGTCAATATGGCAGTGTTTGTGATGGGAAATTCTTGTGACATGTGTGGCTTCCCATTGATGCCCATTGATCATAATACTGCTCATGGAGGATCCAAGGGTTGAATACAGACATAATAGAAATAGTGGAACCGAGGAGGAAAGATATCAGAAGCCATCAGAAGAGAAAGAGAAAGAGTAAAGAGGAGAAGCCATGAAGCCAAAGAGTAAGAGGAAGAGTTCATCAGAAGCCATCAAGGCAATAAGTTATCACATATTCCCAAGGGTAAGTGCTATCCGAAGAAAAAAGAGAAACAATGATATCAGAGGAGCAAAGAAGAAAACACCGAAGGAGCCATATCGAAAGTATCACATGTAATATATGCCCAAGAAGAACCGAAAAGAAGAAAACAATGGAGGAGCATTGCGGCTGAGGAGCATAAATAGAGTTATCAGAGAAATCATATCGACAATATATAATATCGACGTTTTGTATTATATGCCACTGCTCAAAACCCGCCGATTGCGATATAAATTGCGGACCTGATAGTCCTATTACAACAAACCCTAAAGAAATATTGCATTCGCCATACCACAATTTTTTTAAAGCTGTGTCACGTTGAAACCTCTGATTGCGATAATAGTGTCGACCCACTACACCATTGCAATACAAATCACTATAATATCACATCCATCACATAATCACAAACCATAAGGTTTAATGTATCACCCCCCCAAATACGCCAATTGTGATATGTACTACGGACCTGATGGTTCCATTACAATACGCCATAATACAATATCACATCTATCGTATAAAATTTCATATCACAAGTCATAAAGGGATGTCACAATAAAAACTGCGATTGCGATATAAGGTGCGGACCCGATTGCTCCATTATAAAACACCCTAATGTAATATCATATCCGCATATTGGAATTTTCATATCACAAGGCTTAAAGGGATGTAACATTAAAACACCGATTGCGATATAATATGTGGACTTGACAACCCCATTAAAATACACCTTTATGTAGTATCATGTCGGAGTATCAGAAGTTACACAAATCATAAAGGATTGTCACCCCGGACCGCCGATTGCGATAGAGTGATGGACCCCGACCATCGATTGCGATATTATTGTGGACCCGATTGGCTTATAAAAAAAATAGTCTATTGAATATCGCATCCACTTCGTCGAAGTAGGGGTATCAACTATGTTATATTGGAAGACAGAGCATGTGAATAACTTGTAAGACCTACGATTTTTCATGAAGGTTGTAATTGTGGAGGTAAGGTGATGATGTGACAGGTCGTCCTATATATTTTAATACCACCTCATGCACAAGTCGACCCCTCCACCAATGAACGTGTCATTAGTTTATTGGCAAAACTCATATCTATATCTATCTATATATATATATAGACAAGTTGAAACACTTCAATTGAGTCAGGCAAATCATGCATTTATAACAAAGAACAAGGAAAGTTCACAACTCGTGAAATTTAAGAAACAGAGGAATCTGAAGGTTTGGAAAACGTAGAAGGTGCAAAAGAAGCTAAAGGTCGAGAGAAGAAGGAAGCTAAAGACAGAGCGGGAGGAAAATATTTTGACTTGATTCATCTTGGAAGGATCAGACCCAAAGTGAAGCCATAACACAGACATAGACCTGTTTCAAAGACCTAGAGCAAATATCTTATTGAAAAACATCAACATATCTTGGAGACTTTGTTGAAGATCATGATGCATTGTTGAGATCATCATGAGTTAAAATTTTCAAACTCTGTTGGACAGTATGAATAATTATGAAGATTCCTTCATATGAAGACAGGTTGTCATTGATGATGTAGCATGTACACTAATGTGAAACTGTAGATTGACAAAATTCACTGAAGAAGATTTTGGGAGCAGAGAATTAATATCAAAACATATCTAGACAAAATATAGCAATGGGCTAGAGCCCAGAGGGTTGGTGCCTTGAAGGTTGGAGCCTCGAACAATCAAGGTAGGTGCCTTGAAGGATAGGGTTGGAGCCCTAGAGGATCAGTGTCCTCAAGAAACTTGGTTGGAGCCCTAGAGGATCGGTGTCCTCAAGAAACTAGGTCGGAGCCTGCACTAGAGAAGGGTTGGAGCCTCTAAACACAAGGTTGGTGCCTTGAGAAGATAGGGTTGGTGTCCTAGATGTTGGAGCCTCACAAAAGACCAAGTTGATGCTTGGAAACATGTTGGAGTCTGGAAGATTGAATATCGGTGTCTTCATCAAGGGTTGGAGCCCTATATATATTGTACTTGATTTATTATAAAGATTACACTAATAAAATAATTTATTCCTATTGTTCATTTTTTGTTCCCAACATAATTTATTTAACTGGTAAAAGTAACAATTGAAAATGAATACTGATTTACCCCCCCTCTCAGTATTTCCAACAATATATATATTATATGGCCGTTGGGGGGCGGCATCCCGCCACCCCATTGTTATATATATTATTTTTATTTTTTTTTGATTTAAATTTAAACAAATCGTTGAAAACTGTTGGTTGAATTTTTAAGGGTTAAAAAATTAAGTAGGCGACAATTTCACCATTTTTTATTGCCGGAAACTGTCACCGTGAAGTTCCATTTTTTCACTTGGTTAAGAATTTCCAAATTTAGCGGGACCTCCATATTTCGTGAGCCTCCAAATTTTAGTTAGTGCTCTCCAAAATTTAGCAAGTGGGCCTAGTTGACCAAAAATTTAACCGCGAGTATCTTGATCATATGGACTCAAACTTGAGTGTCGTTTGCACTGTTGGGATCAAGATGACGAGCTTTATGTTTTGATCCCAGTTTCGAACAAATATGACAATCTTTTATTTTTGAGCCTTTCCTTAGGCCTCTTTAGTTTCTAAGCCTTTCTGGAGCCACCTGGATAACATATTGGAGTAGGTTGTAGATCTTGGAAGATAGAGGAAATTCTTTAGCATAGAGCTCAAGTCTTGGAGGAGAAGTCATGACACTATTTTATAAGCATTATAATTCGAGATTACGATCATCTCATGGACCTGTAATGGAGAAATTTTTTGTTTTTGTGTTATGATTGAACACTATTGTTCGATCTAACCATTAATAAATAAATGATTTAATTTTAATTCAATCTCTGGTTATATGAGTTTAATTGTTCCTCAACACTTTTATTTGAGTCTAAACAATTTATGCTTATTTAATATCTTGTTAAGCTAACTTGCAGGATTGAGCATAAATAGACTTGAGACTGAATGTTGCATATGAACAAACATTTATTACATTAAGTTGTTAACTATCTATCATCTAAATGCAATAAGTGTCTTGCATTTTTCATTTCATATTATCTAAACCATTTTAGTATTATGGCATAATATTTGTTTAAATGAAATTGCTCCTTTTGAATTTGGAAATGTGTTTAAATTGATGTTTGTTAACTATTTATCAAATATTTATTTACACACATGGTTTGAACGAGTTATATGTCATGGAAGTATTTCCTTGCTCTATTGTTTTTATCTTATTCTAAATTCAAGCTAGTCTTCCCCTTCTCCTTCATCTTTCTCTTGATTTAGGCAAGAATCTATATTCTATCTTGATCAAGATAGATTAGTATTATTCCACTTGTTTGCATCATATAATAAGATTGCATTTACATTTCCGCTTTTCCCATCACATAAAGTCCTCTTTCGTAGAAGAAAACACTTTGGTAGCTTGATCGAGCTCACATTTCGATCAACCTTCTTGTTTGATATCAATCTTGTATCTAAATTATTATAGATCAAGAGAAAATAATTATGTAGATTTTGTTGGAAAATATTGAGAGGCGGGGTGGGGGGTGACTGAGTATTTTTTAGCAATTAAAAATTTTAAATAATTTTAGAGCATCAGTTAATCTTCAATTATTATTAATGTTTATGTAGTAATAACAGTAAATAAAAGAACCCAGGTGACACAAGATTTAAAACCCCCTCTGGGTAAAAAAAAAACCGAATGATTTTCTAATAAATTATTTGATCTTCAACCCCAACTGAAATGAAAGCAGCAACTTCCTAGAATTATAGAAAATCATTCTTCTCCAGCTCCCACTAGATGGATGCTCCAACGCCCGAGATTCTTCAGTAGTCAACTAAACGGATGCCCCAACACCCAATGAGCTGCAACTCACCCTAGCACCACCCTACCACCCTGAAGTTTTCATAGGCTTGAAGCTATTAGTGACTTCATGCACTAGCCTAACACCACCCTACCACCCTATAGAAGAATAAAAGAAGAATGGACTCTCGTACTAGGGAAAATGGTCCACTTTACAATGATATAGAATGATGCAGAAGAAGACGACACACTAGACCATAACCCTAACTACGACACAACCACCTAATGATGATCCTAGACCTCCCAACACTACCTCTTCAACTCTTGGCAGATAGACACTTGTACAACTTTTACAATGATTATTTTACAATGACTAAGTACATTGATACTTTTACAATGATTGTATGCAGTGCTTCCCACTTGAAGACTTCATATGGTGAAATTATTGCTACTGTTCTGCACCTTGATTGCTGCTCTTGTCATGTTACCCTTTCTCACTCTTCAAAACATTAGATTATGCATTGAGTCTTCTCTTGATGAATATATAATACCTGCAAAATGTCTTCAAGGAAATACCCATGACATGATAATAGCAAAACTTACCTCATCCTGCAGAGCATATGTCAGTGCTAAACAAAAACAACAAATTATAATACAAAGAACCTAATGCAATTAAGAAATGAACATGCATATACAAAAGATACTTACCTGTAGCTTACCTCTGCTGCATCATTTTGCTGCATCTTGCTCTTTGCTGCCCTAGAAAGTCTGGTCCTTTGCACCCCTTGACAACACTTGATCTAGTTTTTCGTTCCTTCTAGGAGCATGATATTTAATCTGATGTATCTTTGCGATTTCATATCCCCAACATGTGATCTTCAGTCTTGTAGAAGCCCTCTGAGTCTTCTTACCAATGCCATAGGTCTGACTCGATTTGGACTCTTCAAGACAAAGTTATGGTCAATCTCACAAAATGACCTAATTATGGACTAGTTCAGTAGAGTGAACTTGTACGATGTGCCACGTGTCACTGTTTCCTCCTTCGGCTCTAAAATTGATACACATAAAACTACAGTCAGTGCACCATCTGCCACTTTTTACCAAATTCCAATCCTCTTCTTAGAGAGAGAGTCATGACGATTTTCCCAAGGTCACTTCTTTGAGATGAAATTCAGCAGCCTGCAAAAACCCTAACTTCCACAGATCATATCTCCGAAAATGTAGCGAACCAAAATCTAAAATTCGGTCAGGATTGCTAATCAAATGAGTTTTAATTTTAGAATCTAAGACTTCACAGAAATGAAGTTATAGAGAAAATGTCGCGATCACTACATTTGGAGGATATATGAGATTTCTTTTGATAGAGTTGAGAGGGGATTCTATAGAGAATGTTGGAGGGATTTTAGGAGCTTAAAAAATTATTAATTAATGACTATTCAATGAGCAAAACCAATTATGAGTGCCATGCCACAACCATAGGGTTTTAACCCACTAACTGGGGTTACTAAATTCAAAAACGAATATATCTCAAACCGCGAAAAATTACTTGGCGTGCCATATATCAACGGAAACATCTCGATGAGTAGAATCTATCTAGAAGATCCTTGACTCAAAATAGAGTAATTTGTCAAGTCAAAATTCCCTTACAAGATCAGGGTAGCTCCAGGTGCTGCTTGGGTTGACATCAATGACAACCTCAAATCATCTTTTGATCAAAAAGTTCCCCCTTTGACATTGATGGCAACACAAGTACTCCCCTTGCGATTAGGGCACCTCTTCCTACTGCCTTCTCTCCCCCTTTGACATCAATGGCAAAGGGTAACTACCCCTGACAAAAAACCATCCTGCGGACCTGTACACACTTCCACTCCCCCTTTATTTTCTGAATAAGGAAAATCTAATGAGAACTTGGGAGAATCCCAAGCTTCTGGTGAAGATATTCAAATGCTTCACGAGGTAAAGGTTTAGTGAAGATATCAACGATTTTTTCTTTTGTACCAACATATTCAAGCTTGATATTGTTTTCGACAACCTGCTCTCTAACGAAATGA
This sequence comes from Pinus taeda, assembly GCA_000404065.3. Lineage (NCBI taxonomy): Eukaryota > Viridiplantae > Streptophyta > Pinopsida > Pinales > Pinaceae > Pinus > Pinus taeda. Next base: position 195,038 of record APFE031724367.1, read on the forward strand.
TATTTAATTGGAATGTGCTTCATTTTGGAATGCATCACAGGATTCTTGGAGATACTGATGGCACTGGTGTTATCGCAAAATATGGGAATAGGCTCATCAAACTTGACCTGAAGATCTTCAAAAGTTTTCTTCATCCAGAGATCTTGAGTACAACAGGTTGCTGATGTGATATATTCTACTTCTGCTGTGGATAGCGAGATTGAGGTTTGCTATTTGCTCAACCATGATATGAGATAACCGCCTAGATAGAATGCTGCTCCACTAGTACTCTTACGATCATCAACGCTTCTTGCCCAATCTGCATCTGTAAAGGCTTCAATAATGAGATTGTTGCCCTTGGGATACCACAAGCCATATTCTGTTGTGCCTTTTAGATATCAAAAAATTCTTTTGATGAAAATAACATGTGATTCTTTTGGTGCTGCTTGGAATCTTGCTACTTGCCAATTTCTTGCATAACATCTGGCCGGGTCGTTGTTACATATAGAAGAATACCATTCATAGATCTGTACAATATCTGATCCACATCCTTAGATGCGTCGTCTATGCTCAATTTGCAACCTGTTACCATCGGAGTAAGGACGAGTTTGCAATCTTCCATTTTGAGTTTCTTGAGAATTTCCTTGATGTACTTGGCTTGACATATAAATATTCCTTTCTCTTAATTAATTATTTGAGGCTTCTGTGATTTGTGTTCTGTGTAGTGTTATCTTCTGGAGTCATCACATTCATGTTTGTTGGAATTGACATTTCGAACCAACCTCTATGGTTCATCTTCAGGAATAGATCCAAGAATGAATAAGTTAGAACTCAATAGGGTTGATAAATAAGGGTTAGGGTTGGTCTGGAAATGAATACTAGCCAACAAGTTTAATTTAGATTTGTTTATTTTTAACAACAAAATTAAAAATAAACAAATCTGAATTAAACCTGTCAGCTAGTATTCATTTCCAGACCAACCCTAACCCTTATTTATCAACCCTATTGAGTTCTGACTTATTCATTCTTGGATCTATTCCTGAAGATGAACCATAGAGGTTGGTTTGGAACATCGATTCCAACAAACATGAATGTGATGAATACAGAAGATAACACTACACATTCCTTTCTCTTGCTGAGATATTTGAAGCCTTAAGAAGTATGTCAACTCACCAAGTAAAGACATCTCGAACTCACTTTGTATATTTGTAGCAAATTTCTTACTTAGTCGATCATCATTGCTACCAAAGATTATATCATCCACATATACCTCAACGATTGTTAAATTATCTTTATCTATTTGTACGTAAAGATTGCTATCAATAGTACCTTTCTTGAACCCTTGTTGATGTAGATATCCGTCAAGACGAGCATACCATGCTCTGGGAGCCTGCTTGAGACCATACAGAACCTTCTTTAACCTGCAAACATAGTATTATTTTTCTGATAGTAGAAAACCTTCAGGTTGTTTGATGTAAACTTCTTCTTCTAATTATCCATTCAGAAATGCTGAATTAACATCCATTTGCTAGACTTTTATTTTTCTTGAACATGCATAGGCGAGAAACATCCGGATGGCTTCCATTCTGGCAATTGGTGCAAATGTTTTGTCGAAATAAATTCCTTCCACTTGTGCATACCTTTGCAGACTAATCTTGTCTTGTTCTTGGTAACCTGTAATCCTTCAACTGTTTTTCCCCCCTGAAGCTTTAATGAAACTACCATCTTATTCAAACTACCTTCCTATCAATCATAGACTTGTGCCATATACTTCTACATAAACTCCTGTTGTACAAACATTAAGGAGTCAACAAGCTAGATTGTTCAAAATAGTGAGTCACCTAATGGGCCATCTTGACTGGAGTCAATATCCGAAGCAATTGCTAAAACCTTGTTATCTGCTTTGTCTTCCTGTACCTGTTTCCTTTTCCAGACCTTCATATTCCTGCAATCTCAAGCCATGTGCCCATAGTTTTGACACTTGAAGCATTCAATGTTGTCCATAGGTGATTCCATATGATATCTACAACCACAAGCTCTATGGCCATAGTTATGGCATTTGAAACATTCAATATTTAGCCCATCTAGCACGTATTCTCTTCTGACAAAATCATCATGGAACCTGCCTCGTGATCCTGCAAACTTGCTTTTAGGGTTTTGCAGATAACGATTGTACCTATCAAAAACTTCACAATCCCTAGCCATATGTCCATAGTTAGCACATAAAAAACAATAACCATTAAATAAACGAACATACCTGGAAGATTTTTCATTCTTCTTTGGAGGCAGTGTTGTAGTTTCTTGTGGTCATTTGTTCTTGATTGCTTTGGTCTTGTTCTTTGGAGTTGCAAAATTCTTCTTTGGATTTTCACTTTGATCAACTTCCTTCTTATAATCATCCTGCAAATCTGTGGAGCTTTTACCTTCAACAACTGGAGCTTTACCATCTTTAATTTCCTTCATTTTCACTTCTTCATATGTCTTATCTTGTAAGTATTCTTTTTGCGATCCATTGAGTTTGTTGATCTCATCACAAGTTGCATCAAGTTCTTCTCACTTTTGAGCAAGATCTTCTTGAAACCATCTTTTCAAGATCTACTTCTTTTCTCTGCCTCCTCAAATTGTAGCTTGAGAAGAGTGGTCTTCTCTACTTCTCTGTTGAGAACCTGTATCTGTTCCTTCTGCTTCTCATTTTCAATCCTGAGCTTGCTTATTTCTATTGAAGATGTTTCTAATTCCTTTTTCTTTTGGTCAACAATGGATATGTATCTTTGATCAGATTCCTTCCTTTCAATTTCTGCTTCCTGCATCTGTTGTGTGATCCTACTAATCTCTGCAAATGCTGTGTCAAGTTCTTGTTGCTTCTGTTGGAATTCTCTCTTGAGGTCTCATGTCACTATATTATTGATTTCTTCCAACTTCTTTTGAAGTGACTCTTCAATACATTTGTGTTCTTCAACTTCAATTTTGAAACCTTGAACTTGTTCTTCAAGAGTATTGGTACGGATATTCTTAGCCTTGAGCTCTTTTATAAGCTTGATTGCCTCCTTAGAAAATTCTTCTATGGTCAACCCTTCTTCATCATACTCAGAAGGATCCGAGTTTTCAATAACATCTTGACTTGATTTATTTGTTGAATAGAGATTATGAAGCTTTTCCCAAAGAGCTTTAGCTGTTGAACATTCAACAACTTTTGTTTTCACAAAATTTGGAAAAACATTCAAAATTACATTCATGGCCTTTGAATTGTACCTTTTAGCTTCGTCGGTAGATGTGTCTCCAGAAACAATTGATTCCCATACTCCATGTGCTTGCAAAGATACTTCCATCCTGGATTCTCATATCCAGTAATTATCTACATCAAAATCAGGGGTTGGTACACAATATTCACTTTCTTGAGATTTTGTGGTACCTGTACCTTCTTTTGAAATCCTTGTAACCCACTTCTTTGACTTTCCCATCTCTATGCTCTGAAAATGACTTCCAGCGTTTAAGCTGTTACTGAAGGAATCAAGCTTCGATACCAATTATTGGAAAATACTGAGGGGGGAGGGGGGTGAATCAATGTTGATTAGAAATTAGCACTTTTAAATATTTTTAGAGCATTAGTTAATCTTCAATAATTATTAACGTTTATGCAGTAATAACAGTAAATAAAAGAACCCAGGAGGCATAAAGATTTTAGGTGGAAAACCCCCTCCGGGTCAAAAACCGCTGAACAATTTTCTAATAAATTCTTTAATCTTCAACCCCAACTGAAATGAAAGCAACAACTTCCTAGAATTCTAGAAAAGAATTCTTCTCCAGCTCCCACTGGATGGACGCTCCAATGCCCGAGATTATTCAGTAGTCAATTGAACGGATGCCCCAACACCCAATGAGCTACAACTCACCCTAGCACCACCCTACCACCTTGAATTTTTCACAGGCTTAAACCTGTTGGTTGCTTCATGCACCAGCCTAGCACCACCCTACCACCCTATAGAAGAATAAAAGAAGAATGGACTCCTGTACCAGGGAAAAGGGTCCACTTTACCATGATATAGAATGATGTAGAAGAAGAAGACACACTAGACCATAACCCCAACTATGAAACAACCACCTAATGATGATCCTAGACCTCCCAACACTGCCTCTTCAACTCTTGGAAGATAGACACTTGTACAACTTTTAAAATGATTCTTTTACAATGACTCAGTACATTGATACTTTTACACTGATTGTATGCAGTGCTTCCCACTTGAAGACTTCATATGGTGAACTTCTTGCTGCTGTTCTGCACCTTGATTGCTCCTCTTGTCATGCTACCATTTCTCACGCTTCAAAACATTATATTATGCATTGAGTCTTCTCTTGATGAATATATAATACCTGCAAAAAGTCTTCAAGGAAATACCCATGACATGATAATAGCAAAACTTACCTCATCTTGCAGAGCATATGTCAGTGCTAAACAAAAACAACAAATTAGAATACAAAGAACCTAATGCAATTAAGAAATGAACATGCATATACAAAATATACTTACCTGTAGCTTACCTCTTCTGCATCATTTTGCTGCACCTTGCTCTTTGCTGCCCTAGAAAGTCTGGTCCTTTGCACCCCTTGACAACACTTGATCTCGTTTTTCTTTCTTTCTAGGAGCACGATATTTAATCTGATGTATCTCTACATTTTAGATCGCCAACATGTGATCTGTGATCCTGTAGAAGCCCTCTGAGTCTTCGTTCCAATGCCATAGGTTTGACCCGATTTGGACTCTTCAAGACAAAGTTATGTCCAATCTTTCACAATGACCTAATTATGTACTAGTTCAGTAGAACGAACTTGTACGATGTGCCACGTGTCACTATTTCCTCCTGCGGCTCTAAAATTGATACACAGGAAAATATAGCTCGTGCACTATCTTCCACCTTTTACAGAATTCAAATCCTATTCTCAGAGAGAGAGTTATGATGATTTTCCCAAGGTCACTTCTTTAAGATGAAATTTAGCAACCTGCAAAAACCCTAACTTCCACAGATCATATCTCCGAAAATGTAGCAAACCAAGATCTGAAATTCGGTCACAAAGTTCATCAAGATTGCGAATCCAACGGATTTTACTTTCAAAATCTAAGACTTCGCAAAAATGAAGTTATAGCGAAAATGCCACGATCACTACATTTGGAGGATATATGAGATTTCTTTTTATAGAGTTGAGAGGGCTTCTATAGAGAATGCTGGAGGGATGTTAGGAGCTTAAAAAATTATTAATTAATGACTATTCAATGAGAAAAACCAATTATAAGTGCCATGTCACAACCCCATAGGGTTTTAGCCCACTAACTGGGGTTACTAACTTCAAACATGAATATCTCTCAAACCGTGAAGAATTACTTGGCGTGCCATATATCAACAGAAACATCTCAACGAGTAGAATCTATATAGAAGATCCTTGACTCAAAATAGAGTAAGTTATCAAGTCAAAATTCCCTCGCAAGATCAAGGTAGCCCCTGGTGCTGCTTTGGTTGACATCAATGACAACCTCAGATCATCTTTAGATCAACATATTTTTTTAATATAAATTAATGTTTTTCTTTTTATTTTTATTTAACATAATTTGACATTTTATGATATTTGTAATTTTTTTTAACGAGACATATTATTAGTTTTAAATTAATAATATAATTTTTTATATAGATTCTAATTAAAAATTAGAAGTATGATAATATAGTCTAATATATATGTATAGTAATTATCATCATTAGAAATTAATTTATACAATATTATATGGAATAAATATAATAAATATGATAAATAATATTAAATAATAACTAGACTAGTTATTTTTAATTTTTTAGATGTATTAAGAAATATGATAGTTGTGTTGCTTTCTGTATAGAATTACATACAAATATTTATATATAAGATATAAAATAGTATGGTATAGGTTGTATTGTTAATTAGTATAGTATATAATTATTTGCATATATTATAATATTGAGAATATTATTATTATATATTATATTAATTAAGTACTATTTATTAATATAGTTATTTATAAAGTGTTTTTAGATAAAATTATATAGTTATCTATAAAGGTTTTTTTAGATAATATATAATAGGTTATATTATAAATCATCATTAGTAATAATAGACATAAATAAAAACAACATTAGTATCTAATATAGCCTTAGTATTAGGGTAATATTAACATTATTTAACATAATACCATATAGGACTAATAATTAGTATTATCTTGACTTAATATCATATAGGTTAGTATAGTAGGATTAGATTAGATTAACGCTTAGTTTAGACTAGGTTGACTTTATGTTAGTCTTAGGTAAGCGGGTAACCAAACCCAATAAAATCAGTTAGAACCACCATCCCAAACAGAAAAGGCTCTGATTGGGGGCCCTAACTTGGTGGTCTCCCTTGTTATTGATGAAGTTAATTTTTCCTATCAATGGAAGGGAAAATAACAAAAACTATGCAAACTAATCAAATCCTTATATGGCCTAAAACAAGAACCGCAAGCCTAGTGTGGAAAAATGTTGGAGCATCTTATAAAATTAAACTTCAAACCTTTTAATCTTGATGATGCAACTTAATTTGTCAAGAAAATTGTCAACACTTTTGTATATATGTTATTTTGCTATAATGCTAGTGTTGTTGGAAAATGTAACTAGGTTTGGTCTTCATAATGGCATGTGTAATTGTGATTTTATTGATCTAAAGAAGAAAATAATATTATTTTTGTAGTACTTGAATCATGGGTTTCATGATCAAGGAATTTTATTTTAATTAAGGTTCCCATTGTGAACCTTTAGGTTTTGTCATCTAGTCATAAAAGTCAATTTGAGTCAATGTCATGTATGAAGGACGCTTCTTGGGCATATTACATTTTTGTACGAGTCATTAAATGTATAAGAAGGCCCTCCAAGACCAAGAAAATGCACCTCCTACAAGTCGGCTTCAAGAATAATAATGAAATCTCTCAAATAGACATGTCGGCTCACACTCAAATCACATCGGCTTATATACATAGGCAACAAACTATAAATAGGTAGCTCGACCTCATTTAAGAAGGAAAAATTTCAGTGAAGCAAGTTCGGTCTGAAATCAAGTGCGAATATCACTTATGAAGGAGTCTAATCATCAAAGAAGAGAGAAGGAAGAAGAGCGAAGTCTTTAGGAGTGTTTGGGACTATTTTTAGGGTTGATCTCCAGTCACATGTGCAAAGAGAAGGACTCTTATTGCTGCAGAAAAGGCTGCAGTCTGTCTTGCTATGCTAGAAGTTGAATCTTGGAGTATACAAGCCAAAACATCAATTCGATTTGAAGAATAAATCCTTTCTACCCAAGCAAAGGAGATTAAGGGGTTAGATCACCACATGTGCTAACTACGGTTTCCAAGGAGGCGAAAATAAGGTGTAGGTCTCAAGCAGAAGGAAGCCAAAGTTGAAGAGTAGTGAGATGGACGAAGGAGGAGAAGGTTAACTATTGTTGACTAAGGATCTCATCAAGGAAACTTTGTGTCTTGGTATTGGAGAGGAAAATAGATCAAGGTTATTGGTCTTGGTATTCATCAATTGGATTTTCTATAAGAAGAATATTTTTTTTGAGTTTTTCTCTCAAGTGGGAGAGGTTTTGGACTTGGCTGATAGCATATATTCTGTGTCTCTTGTCTCTTTATGGTTTATGATTTGGTATTTGTTGGATGAATAATAACGCTAGAATAACATAAGTAAAAGAAGATCCTAATATAAGAAGTAAAAGACATTCATAAGCAATTATCAATAGAAGGTAAATCACTTAATCTCGATGCCCTAGATTTATCAACAATTGTAGCACCCATATCTTTATTGTTGTTCCCCAAATAAGCCCACTATTGTTATTATTGTGACCTTACATTATTATTGTTATATAGGCCCTAAATATATTATGACGCTTTAGACTCCTATATATACCAAGGAGGTCTTGTCATTTGTATCATACAAGGATTTTCATTTATGTGATGTAAAAGGAGTTTTCCCCCTTAAAGAGGCTTATTTCAAGTTGTTTATCTATCTTTTCTTCTATTTTGTGATATGGTTACATAACATTTGGTATTGGAGTTCTAGATTCTAGGGTTTCGCTAGTTCAAACAGGTCATCTTGGAATTTTCACTATAATTTTTCTGATGTGACACTTTAGAGCATGAAATATTGACCATGTGGAATTTAAAAATTGGTTAACATTGTGTAAAAATTTTAGAGCTTGGTTCTCTATATTTTCAGATATATGATCCAAAGAAATTAGGGTTTTTGCATGCTCCAAAATTCAGTCTAAAACAAGTGCTCCAATAAAAATCATCATAACTTTCTCTTCATGAATTGGATTTGAATTTTGTAAAAGGTAACTAATATTTCACAGACTTTAATTTATTGTATATCATTTTTAGGGCCAAAGGTTGACTCAGTGACACGTGGCATATTGTAAAAGTTCTCTCTACAGAATAAGTCGATAATCAAGCCATTGTGGGATATTTGGCATAACTTTATCTTGAAGAATCAAATCTTGGTCTGACTTGTGGCATTGTAAATAAGACTTAGAGAGATACCACATGACACAATATAGACCTTGGAGAGCTAAATTATAGAGATACAATAGTTTAATGATTGAGCTCATGAAAGAAAGAAAAATGTGTGTATTTTTTACATTTGTATAACTTTTGTTGGAAAATTTAGTTTGAAGTGATTCGAAGGGCATAGTGAAACATAGATATCATTATTTGGTTCCAAAATGGTTTGAAATAAAAAAATGGATACACCCAGTAAGCGAACAAAAATCTCTACTACGACGCATGAAGAAGAGGAAGAAATGCAACATGATATATTAAAACTATGGGACTAAGTGCAACAAATTTCGCTCTTACAAAGAAGAACAAGAAATGAAATGGAAGCTAAGATGGATGGTTTAGAAGAAAAAATAAAAGGGATCATGGAAGCTTTGAAGGATGGTTTCAAAGTATAAATGGAAGGTTTGACAAAGTTTCTACAAAATATGTTTCCTAATGGTGATAAGGTAATCCATGAAAATCATGGTGAAAACAAAAGGAATGTGAATCATGATTTTAGAGACTCTAACTTTGGGTTGAAGACCCATCACATTGAAAATATTGATATCAGTAATTTTGAAGGCATGGATTTGGTAACATGAATACTACATATGGAGCAATTATTTTATATACATGATGTGCCACATACACAAAAGGTACACATTGCATATTTATGTTTAGAGCCCAATTAGTTTATGTGGTATCAATGGATTTGTTCTCGTAAATCAATTGTCACTTGGACAATTTTTATGGAGGAATTGATAACACATTATGAGGATACAAAGTGCTATACCTTCTTTAGCTAATTGATAATTCTCAAACAAAAGGGTTCAATGGCGAAGCACATTGAGGACTTCCAAAGATTGAATATCAAGGTAACTAATATTCTAGAGGAGCATATGATTGATGTCTGCATAGGGAATTTAAAGGATAACATCCTACATGAGGTTCACCTTTGGGAACCTAATTCATTGGAAAATGCGTTCAAGGTGGCAAGAAAAGTCGAAAGCAAAATTATGGCAACAAGGAGGTCTACCACTCACAACTATAAATATGAAAGTGTTACTACTCCTAGCCTCCCACAACCTACAAGGTTGACACAACAACAACTCGAGGAAAAAAGAGAAAAAGGGATTTGTTACAGTTGTGATAGAAAATACATTAAAGGTCATAAGCACAATGAAAATAAATTATTTTACATAGATTGTGAAGAGGAGGAAGAAAAGGAATAAGAAACATTAAAATAAAATGATATACACCATGAACCAACCCTAGAGAAAGAATAAATGTATCTGACCATATCTTGTAATGCATTGGCGAGAATTACCACTCCTCAAACTCTCAAGATAGAAGGATCTATCAAGAAGGAAAATGTAATAGTGTTGATTGATTCAGGTAGTACTCATAATTTTATTCATTGTAAGATAGCCAAAGAATTGAATTGCTTCCTATATCTAGCACCTGATTATCAAGTGATAGTTTCAAATTGAGGAACTATAAATTGCTCAGGAAAGTGCCATAATATCAAGCTAACCATGGGGGAATATGTATTGAATATTCCAATGCTTTCCATTCCAATGGGCAGTGTTGATGTTGTACTAGGAGTCCAATAATGACAATCTTTGGGGAGAATATATTTTAATTTTTAAGATCTTTTCTTGAAAATTTTCTGGGAAGGAAAGAAAATTGAATTAAGGGGTATCAAAAAGAAACGTGGAAGATAATAAATTCTAATGGCATGACAAATGTTTTTAAGAAATAAAAATGAGGTGTAATTTCACAATTATTCTCACTAGATGTTCAAACATCGAAATCACCCACTTCACCAGATCTCCAAAGAGACCTGGACAATCATTTCAAGGTATTTGAGACTCCCAAAAGTCTCCCACCTATTCATGATCATGATCATGTTATTCATTTGATTCTAGGGAATTGTTCATCTAAACATTAGACCTTATAAATATCCCTATGCCCAAAAGAGTGAAATTAAATGTATCATTGCAGAAATGCTATAGGTATAATTCAACCTAGCCAAAGTTCTTTGTATTCTCCAGTAGTATTGGTGCACAAGAAGGATGGATCATGGCGTATGTGTCTAAATTATATAGAGTTCAATAAGCTCACTATTAAAGATAAATTTCCCATTCCTATAATTGATGAATTGTTGGCTGAATTAAACGGAGAAATTTACTTCACCAAGCTGGATATATGTTCTGGATATCATAAAATTAGAATGAAGACCAAATACATTCCAAAAACAACATTCATAACTCATGGAAGTAATTATGAATTTTTGGTCATGCATTTTGGCCTTACTAATTCACATTCCACATTTCAAGGTTTGATGAATTCCACTTCCAAAGCCTTTCTTAGAAAATTTGTGTTAGTATTTTTTGATGATATACTAATCTACAAGAAGTCTTGGAAAGGCCATGTTCAACATGTTGATAGGGTGTTTAAACTATTGGATGAGAAACAACTGCATTTAAAACCCTCCAAATGTTTCTTTGGGGTACAAGAGGTGGAATATTTGGGTCGTATTGTATCTCATGAGGGTGTTAAGGTCGACCATAACAAAATTAAAGCCATAAAGGAATGGAAAATCCCCACAACGGTAAGGCATATTCGAGGATTTCTCGGGTTGACAACGTATTGCGCGAGTTTTTAAATAATTATGGAAAATAACAACAACTCTAACAAAATTACTGAAGAAATATGCATTTTTTTGCACTCTAGAATCAATTAAGTACTTTGAACATCTTAAGGAGGCAATTTGCCAAGCTCTGGTCTTAGCTACACTAAAATTCACAAAAACCTTTATTGTAGAATGTGATGCCTCAGGAAATGGAATTGGTGTTGTTTTAATGCAAGAATAAAGACCCATTGCATTTGAAATTCGTCCAATCAAGGGAAAGAATTTACACAAACCTATTTATGAGAAGGAAATGCCGACAATAATACATGCCTTGAAGAAATGACACCCTTACCTAATGGGAAGACACTTGAATGTAAAAACAAATAAAGATAGTCTTAAATACTTTTTGGGAAAAATACTATCTTAAGAAAAAAAAAATGGGTCACAAATATGTTGAATTATGAATTTGAAATCACCTACAATAAAGTGAAGCGAAATGTTGTTGCAGATGCACTCTCAAGGAGGGATGAGGATGTGGAAGCATTTCTTTATGCCATTTCTATTATCTAACCCGATTGGATAACTAAAGCAAGGGATGAATGGAAAAATGATGAAGAGGTAAGGAAACTCATTTAAAGGTTGCAGAAGATCCATTACATCTGATACATCTATTTGGAAAAATGATTTATCATGGTACAAATATCGCTTATATCTATGTAAAAACTCCTAACTCAAGCAAAATATTCTTTTGGAATTGCACACCTCTCCTTTAGGAAAGTATCCAAAATTTGGAGCTTACTTTAACTATGTCAACTGTCATGTCTAGTAGTAAAAGACATTCCATGCATATCCTCTAAGTTTTCTAGTCCCTTTGTGAAGAAAACCTAAGTGTTGTGTTTTGGCATAGGAAGTGTCACACATTGTGAAAGTAGAGTTATGGTTCACATCAAGAGGAAACTTTGGTACCAATGGGTCCTATTTACCAAGTAGACATGTATTAGACTCATTCCTAAAGTTTATGCACTATTTTATTAGTTTCGTCACTGTTGTTGCAAAGTGCATCTTAAGTTTGCAGGTGGGGGAGTTTGTTGTTTTTCCATCGCATCAAGGTGATCATCTTCACTTTGTGTATTCAGTGTTTAATGTTGTGTCGTCAATTTTTCTGAGTGTGTGATCATGTTAAAGTCTTATCCTGGTTTCATCTCTACCTCACTAATCCCACACTTAGTAAAATTCTAGAAAATCTCATGTCTAACTAACCTAGATCCACTCAAACCCTCTGAACTGTGCATTGCGTGGTTGCAAGCCTTAGTAATTCATCCCTACCTCTTCGAACTACGTATTGCACAATCACAGTGCTAAAGAACTATCTCCTTCTCCCATGACCTATGCAATCCTACCTCCCAACCAATCTCTTAATGTTCATTGTGCAGTCTTAGTCAGTAGTCTATCTCTCTACCTCTTTGAAATGCAAAACTATGCAATATAGTGACCTAATCTATCTCCTGAAGTACACATTTCATAGTTACAGTGGGAAATCCTGCCTCACACCCTCAACTATGTAGTATTGCTTCTTAGGCCTCTAGTTTCTACACATTTCATAGTTGTAGTCGTCAATCCCTCACTCCTGTCCTCTGGAACTGTGCACAACACAATCCCTGACCATTCCTCCCTGTCCAAAACTCAATTCTAGGCTATTCAATGGTTTTCATGAAGAAGGTTAGACTAGGGGATTTATGGATTGATGTCATCTTGTCATGAATGAATTTCATCTACAGGTACTATACTTTGACATGACATGATGATGCTTAGAAAGTAGGAGGAAGAGACTATGCTAGAAGACACTTATGAAGCTCTGAAGAAAAGATGATCATTGAAAAAGAAGATGAAGGGACACTAGATTGCGAAAAAAATTGAAAGACCAAAATCAAAGTGAAGACTCCCTATATTTAATCCTTTTGGAGGAGGAAGAAGAAGAATATGCACCATAGTTCATGAAGACACAAAGATAATAGAAAAAGGAGAAGCTTGACATTGACACATCACCATCAATTCCATGTCATCAGTGTCGAGTCATTTCTTGTCAAAGTGTCATCTCAAGAGTCATACAAGTCATCATACATCACATCATTTGTGGATGTAATCATGTAATTTGCAATAAAGTGAGAAATGTAAAGAATGTGGAAGTCGAAAAGTCACCTATAGAATGTGAAAAGTCATTGTAGAAGTCAAAGTGTCTCATGAGAATTTGAAAAGTCATATGGAAGCTCAAGAGTTATGAGGGGAGCTCAAGAGTCACAAGGGAGGTGAAGAGTCACCTCATTTGTTATTTATACACCCTCATATCTCAAACATTGAACTTTTCACCTTGACTTATCCTACTAGGAATTAGAGAGGAAGATAGTTCTTTTGGAGAGCAAGTGGTGGCTTAATGCTCACCTATTAGTGCTAGTGGTGTTCATTGTATCGATGTAACTTGGAACTTTCGCTTAATACTTGAAGCTCATTGAGTGGACATGCATTCATGCATATATCATAAATTTTTAGGACTATTCTTTGAATGTTTGCGGTATATGTTGTTGGTATTGTTTAATAAATAAATTGAAATGTTTCATTGGATTTAGTGCTAACTTTGTTGAATGCGTGTTGTATATGTTTTAACGATCGTTACTTCTACGTGGACTATTTTGCTAGTTGATTAATGATTGTCTCATATGTATGTGTGTGTGTCTTTATTAGAATAGTAATAATACTTTTCTCTTAAAGAATCAATTTCGTTTCCTTCTAGTAAAAGAACCTTAATACATTTTTAAATTGAACATTTCACAAGGAATACTCACTTGTTCATTTGAAAGTACATGTACGTTGCTCTCTTGTGCTAACTATATCAGCCAAGGAAAATATTTAAGAACAATGGAAACCAGGCCATATTTTCGGAAAGGTGTCTATACCAAATGGTGTGATGTCTAATTGGGACATCATAGCGGGGAGACCCCTTGTATGTTGGTGGGTTCCAACACTGTCAACATTCTAGTGCTAGAAGGAGGGAAACCACCCTTTTATGGATGATAAATCACATCTTAATAATTCATCTTCCATGAAAGGCAGTAACACACCAAGTTCCACTCCAACTCATACTCCTAAGGTAGGAGAGACTTCTCATCCTAGTTCGGGACAAGATTTTGAAGTCACTTACGATCAACTTTGGACACTGGCCTAGTACTTGTCTTCCTCATAAGCCTATAAAGAAATAAAAAACTCACAATGGTGCATTGGTTTTTTCCATGGAAGACTTGGTTATTGCAACCCTTGAAGAGTTAGCTGATTCTATCGAAAGAACAAACCAACAAGGGGATATTCCACCTGTTAAGGAGGATTTAAAAGGTGACGAGGATGATTTTTATTTCTTTGATGAAGAACAACTTAATTATAATGAATATTTGAATGGTGAAGAATAAGGCTCTTCGAAGTCAAAAGGTGAGGAGGAAGAAGAAGAAAACATGACTTATCCTGAATTAGATTGGATGGCCCAAGGGCCACTTTCTCTTTTGGATAACCTTCACCACATGCCTAAACACCTGGAAAAGTTGCTTTCAAAGTTTGATCTCGATAAGGAGACTAAGGTCAAAGACCATATTGATGATTTCTACATGCATTTGTGAATGCTTAAGGTACATTTTGATGAAATTGTTTGTAGACTTTTTCCGTACACTCTAGGAGGTAGAGTATTAGTGTGGTATCATAGTCTTTCAACTAATTCAATCCATAGTTGGAGGGAGTTTAAAAAGTTATTTTTGGGAAATTTTTTTGATGATAAAACTCCCACCATGTTGTTAAAATATCTCAGTAGTCTTAAGATGGGGGACAAGGAAAAGGTGAAACATTTTATTCATAGATTTATTTGTTTGTTGAACAAGTTCCCCACAGATGTGCAACCACATGATTTCGTCACAAAATATTACTATACAACTTCCTCCAACTAATATTTCCTTTTTTGTTAAAAGGGATGCAAAGGATATGTTGGCTTTGAACTTTGAAGATGCTATTTCTATTGAAAAGAAGTTTCGTTCTATTGGAGCAATTGAAGATTCTGACAATTATAAGGACTCCAAAGAAACTAGTAAGAAAACTCAATCCTCTTCCACTGAATCCAAGGAGAAAGATTCCTCTGATATGGAGAGCTTGGCCAAGTCTTTGAAGTTTCTCACTAAAGAGGTATCTAAATTTAGGAGAAGGTCAAGTGAGGCATCTACCAATAATAAGTCTTTTAAGTCGCCTTTATTTAAGAATAATAACAACAACCAACTGGCTAAATATGCTCAGAGCTCTAATTCATTGTTTAATGTTGAAAGTTGGGGAATGGATAATTATTACACTTTCCATCAGGAGAAGCATTTAGAAAAAACATGCCCCCAATGGAATCATAACATGACTCATATGATGAATAACTTCGTAGATACCTTGCTAATAGATGAGCAACTTGAGAAAAGTGAAGAAGTGTAACAGCCCCAGGTTAAAGTTTCATGTAATAAAGGATAATAAAGGAAAAATAATAAGACCAAGGTCATATGACATGTATTCCAAGATGAATGTTGGGAAAACACTATAGTGGGTATCACTTGTGGTTTATTATGGCTATGGAAATTGGCAAAGGCATTGACAAAAGTAGGTTGGGTCATGTCATAGTTGTGCTCAACTCATGTTTACCTTGGAAAGCCGGTTAAAGTGGGTAAATGTGGGAGGTGTGGTTACACGAAGCAGGTGAGACTTGTAGAAATTATTTGTAGACTCAATCTGCTTATGTAATTTTCTAAAAAAAAAAGAATTAAATATACTTTACTCATCAAAGGAAACAATTAAACGATCGAGAAATCACAACATAAATATGGGACAAGTTTCAATCAAATATACTCAAATGTTTATCTAAGGGGAAATAATCTGATCAAAACCCCTTTCTATCTATATTGCATTAGTCAGAAAACAAAGAAGAAAATACAATGCTTTCTCAAGCCCGAGAAACCTCTGCACTAGTATAATATATATCATTGCTTCCTAGACAAGCTCTGGTCAATACTTAACCAAATACAAGCCTTCCTGAGTCCCTATTTCCTTGCACTATTCCTTAAGGAATTAGCCCCTATTAATTAGGAAAATTCCCAATTAGAATTGCGCAATCCCTATAGGCCCCTTCTATGATTGCATGCACCACCTGTACAACTTGGATAATTATACAACTGATAGTGCACTTCCCTTGAACTCCAATATCAACTGGGTAACTCGAATTTCATGGATGCATGAATTAATTAAGGCTGATTGATTAGTTAACTAGTTGAACATTGAAGCTGTACCCCACTGTTAGACCTCCTACTAGTTCCTCCAACAGTTGTAACTAGTTTAATTGACCTTAACTAAATTTAACTGAATTAAATTGTTACAAATTAAATTAACTCAACCCAGGCTCCTAAAATTTAAGAATCACTGTACACAACTCAAACTAAGCCCTCAACTCGAATTAACTAAGCTAACTGAGTGATAACAACTCAATTATCTCATTCAAGCTATCTTGTGATGTGGAATTTTGATTTTATCCTAATTTAATTCAAGGGAAAATTAAATTAGGAATTTCTTGCTACATTTTCAACACTCCCTCTTAGCAAGAAGTGGATTATCTGCTACCCCCATCTTGCCTCTATGGAAATTGAATTTACATCTTGAAAATACCTTTGTTAAAATATATGCATCCCATTCCTCTGTAGGAATGTAATCCAACAACATGGTTCTTCTCTACACACAATCTCATAGATGGTGATACTCAATGTCGATATGCTTGGAATGATCATGAAAAATGGGATTCTCAGAGAGTTTGATACAACTCTAGTTGTCATAGTAAATCAATGTATGATCCATCATCCCACCAAATAACCCAACAAGGATCTTTCTCATCAAGATAGCCTCGCATGCTGCTTGGATAGGAGCCCCGTACTCTGCCTTTGTTGAGCTGGGTGCAACATATCACTGCTTCCTGCTGCGTCAAGAAACCATTGTTGACTCTACACTAAAAATTCCTCTTGATGTGATCTTCTTGTCCAATGGACTACCTACCCAATATGCATCTCTGAATCCTTGCAATTTCACTTCCTCTATCTGCCTGTACTAAAGACCAAACTGAGTGGTGCCTCTAAGGTATCTCAACACATGCTTTGTTGCCTTCCAATACAGTTTAGTTGTCTTATCCATAGCTTGACTAAGTTGGTTAATTGCATAACACATGTCGGATTGTGTGTTCACCAAATACTTAAGTGAACCCATAAGTTGCCTGTAGATTGTAGCCTCCACTATTTCACTTGAAGTAGCATCTTCCTTCCTCAAATTCCTCACTAGAGGAGTCTCCATGGGTTTGCTGCTCTCCAAGTGGAACTTCTTTAGTATCTCGTTGGCATACTTTCCATGAGAGACAAACAATTCCCCATATCCTTTCCATACTTCCATACCGAGGAAATAATGCATGAGTCCTAGGTCCTTCATCTCGAATTCTCTTGAAAAATCCTCTTTTCAAGACTTGATCAACTTCTCATCACCAGTTAAAATTAAATCATTGACATATAATACTATAATAAATAATTTACCTTCAATAATAATATGGTAAAGGTTTGCATCTACTTCAGTTTTGGTGAAGCCCAACCCAGTGAGATAACTATCTATCCTGGTGTACCAAGCACAGGGCGCTTGTTTCAATCCATACAATGCTCTCTTGAGTCTACACACATGTGACTCTTTGTCGAAGGTCTCAAATCCTTCCGTCCGCTCAATATACACCTCCTCCTCAATCAATTAATTGAGGAATGATATCTTCACATCCATTTGATGTATCTTCCATCCCATCTATGCTACAAGAGATAGAAATGATCCGATGGAAGAGTACCTTGCAACTGGAGAAAATGTGTCCTCATAGTCAATTCCCTCCACCTGAGAGAACCCCTTGACATCAAATCTAGCCTTTTGTTTCTCGATACTTCCATATGCCTCTTGCTTCACCTTGTAGATCCACCTAGAACCCACCACTGACTTGTCCTCTGGTCTTGGGACCACTTCCCAAACACTGTTTCTAATAATGGAGTCATACTCCTCTACCATGGCATCAACCCATACCAGTTTTTGCACTACTTCCTAGAATGAGCATGGATCAATCTCTACAAGCTTACTCATTAGAGCCATGTAGCCAATGTACCGATCTGGTGACCTCCTTTGCCTATGTTGTGATGTGGGTGCTCCCACATTCTCTCTAACATAAAGCAATAATATTTAAGCTTCTGTGGTGTGCTTCCTTCCATCTCTGGATATATCTGATATAGTGGAAGTCTCCATGCTCTCTACTTCTTGTGGCTGCTCCAAAAATTACTGAGGTTACTCCTTTGGAACCAAAATCTCCTACTCTAAATTCAATTGAAGCTCCCTCTCAATGGAACACCTCATTGCCTTCTCCTCATTAAACTTCACATCTCTTCTGACAATTGTCATCCCGAGAGATGGAAAGTAGACATGATAGTTGTGAGGTGTATCAGTGTACCCCACAAGTATGCCTAACTTAGTTGTAGGTTCTAGATTTTTTCTTGCATCCTTGGAAACATGACAATAAACTGATGATCCAAAAACCCTGAAGTGTGACATATCTGGTTTCTTCCTTGAAAAAGATTCCTCTGGTGTACTCATGCCAAGTATCCTGTGAGGACTCCTATTATGAAAATAGACGACTATGTTGCATGCTTCAACCCACAAGTACAATAGTAGGCTCTGATCATGCAACATGGCCCATGAAACTCCCACAATACTTTTGTTCTTCCTCTCAGCCACCCCATTCTGTTGTGGGTTATGAGGTGCTGTCAACTCTAGTCGAATGCCTTCTTTTGCACAAAAGTTCTTAAATTCATTTGACACAAATTATCGACCATTGTCACTCCCGAGAGCCTCCACTTTCCTTCTAGTCTCTTTCTCAACAAGTGCTTTAAAAATTTGGAAAATGTCTATCCTTTCTTCTACATGAAGAAGATCCAACACTTTCGTGGGAAATCATCTACAAATATCGCATAACACCTGTGCTTGTCCGTGGAGGCTGTCGAGAAAGGTCCACACACATCCGAGTGAACTCTTTCAAGGACTGCTTGTGCTTTACTGTCCCGCTCATTGAAGGTGGCGTTCATGTACTTCCCCAATGTACACCCGTTG
Source organism: Pinus taeda (assembly GCA_000404065.3). Taxonomy (NCBI): domain Eukaryota; kingdom Viridiplantae; phylum Streptophyta; class Pinopsida; order Pinales; family Pinaceae; genus Pinus; species Pinus taeda. Next base: position 214,459 of record APFE031724367.1, read on the forward strand.
CATGTATCTCTCTTCTCCAGTGCACCCTAGGGAAGTCCTGTATAAATCTACTGCATGATCTTCAAGGCTCCATGGTGCAAATGGCCCAATATTCAATTCCATAATTCACCGATGTCTTGGCTCTACACCTTCTCTGCTTTTGTGCTCAATGCTGCACAATCTTCAACATCCAATTTGTAGAGGTTATTCACCCAAACCATGATACGCTTCACCCGTCCTCTAGTGATACGTATAAGGAAATCCTTTCTTTTGCTAAATATCACATCGTGGCCACAGTCTTCCAACATAGAAACTGAAATAATATTCTTCTTCAGACCTAGAGCATACATAACATCTTTTAATTTAAGAGGGGAGCTAGACTCCCTTTGAAAAGTAATTGTACCAATACTGGTATCATTATATCTTCTATCATCTCCCATTTCGATGTGCATTTGGAGGTACTTCTCCTCCAAGTCACTAAATAATTTTTAGTTTCCCATCATATGGAGTGAGGATCCATTATCCAGATACCATACAATACCCATCACGGTGCTCACCATACAAGTGATGAGGGTGAAATCAAGTTCAAATTGTGAAGCAAGAGCTTCACCCGCCGCTCCTCTAGAGGGATTCTTACCCACCTTCTTGTGTGGAAACTTTGTGGCATAGTGTCCCAGTCCATGACAATGAAAGCACTTAATCTTCGACAAGTATTTCTTCTTTCCCTCCTTACTGAAATCCCCTTTGGATTGGGATTTATTCCCTTTCCCTTTCTTTGCCTTTCTAGCCAAGGCACATTTCTCCTCATAATCATGCTTGGATGAGGTACCATCTTTGGTGTTCCTCCTTACTTCTTCTTGCACCAAGTCATACCACAATCACTCCCAAGTTGGTAGCTTCTCCCTCCCATGTACCGAATCTAAGTGGCTATGCTAGCTTTTGGGAAGGTCTAGAAGTGATATGCTTACCAGATCATCTTCTACAACTGTAACACCAACACTCCCAGGTTCATCCCGACATTGGGTGAACTTGCTCAGGAGTTGTGGTATTGTGTCACCCTTCTCCATCTTGATCTTCAGAAGCTTTTCCTTTAATGCCAACTTCCCATGGTCGTTGCTATTATGAAACAAGTTTATCAAGGCTTGCCACATTGGCATATGGGTTATCCTTCCTATGGATATTCGAGACAATAGGATTTCAAATTCCTTCTAATATGATCCTCCTCGCCTTTGCTACACATTTCTTCCATTCTGCCATATTTTGAGCATTAATTGTTGGAGGCTTAGGAGTATCATTGTCTATGAATTCCTTCAACTCGATATCTTCCAACACTGCCTCCATCTTGTGCTTCCAAGCAATATAATTCGAGCTACCCTATTTTGCATACTAGAGTCTCAATCCATATAACGACATTCTGCTGGCGCTAAAGAATGATACTGCAAATTCAATTCACCTGAAAAGACAAACTCAAATTATTTTCTTCTATTGTGACTCCTACTCTGATACCATGTAAAAATTCCTTGTAGATTCAAACTGCTTATGTAAATTGCTAAAACAAAAGGCTTGAATCTACTCTACTCATTATCAGAAACAATTAATTGACTGAGAAATCAAAACATAAACATGAAACAATAAACAATCACATATGCTCAAAGATTTATCTAAGGGGAAAGAAACTGCTCAAAACCCCTTCATATCTGTATTGCATTAGTAAGAAAATAGAGAAGAAAATACAATGGTTGTTCAAGCCTGAGCAACCTATGCACTATAATAATCTATCTCATTGCTTCCTAAACAAGATATAGTCAATACTTAACCAAATATGAGCCTACCCAAGTCCCTATTTCCTGGCACTGTTCCTCAAGGAATTAACCCCCTATTAATTAAGGAAATTCCCAATTAGAATTGCGCAATCATTGTAGGCTGCTTCTCTGTCTGCATGCATCACCTGTATAACTTGGATAATTATACATCTGATAGTACACTTCCCTTGAACTCCAATATCAACTGGGTAACTCGAATTTCATGCATGCATGGGTTAATTAAGGATGATTGATCAGTTAACTAGTTGAACACTGAAGCTGTACCCCACTACTAGACCTCTGTCATGACCTTCTCAAAAGAATTAGCCTCAGGATGCAACAACACAATTTTGGCAACATTTTTGGTTTAGGAGGAGGACCCCACACACAGAAACTTAGGAACTATAGGCAGTTCAATTTATCTCTGGTAGCTAGTGGAATTTGGGGGCCACCACATGCATAATTCAAATTTGGCCAAGGAGGACGTTGGAGGGAATTCGAGCTAGTGGAAGGAGGGGCCCGCAAGAGGCTAAGGGTACCAAGATGATAAAAGAGGATGGAGCTCTCATTTTGTAGCGCTATGAATATTTGACAAACAAACTCACTCTTATATGCTCTGCTACTTAGCGAGTCTACCAGTTGTTTAGCCACGAGTCTTCCATAGGGAAGATTAAACCTCTACTTCGAGGGACTATCCGTGTCCTCCCTAGGGAGGATGTTCCACAAAGGTTGCAGGAGTTTCCAATAGTGATTCACAACTGAGCTAGCCATGCAGAGGAAGGAACTACGTGTTTTCTGGGTAGCCATAAATATGCAGAGGTTGATTTAGCCAGCCAAGAGGCCCCTAACATACTGGGAGTTTCAGGAGCAAGGAAGGTAGAGGGATTAGGGTATTTTCTCAGAGTTTTGCAGCCAGCCAACCCGCACACGTAGCAATATGCATTTCTAGGTAGAGAGACTGCGTAGTGGCCTCTAACAACAAATTCGTGGGGCTTGATTGAGCAGCCATTAGGGCCAAGGACCATCCGAGAAGTAAGGGATAAGCTATTACAGGTGAAACCTTCATTGAGGGTATAAACCTTCATTGAGGGTTTGCTTGATCCTCTGTGTGGATTGGTGAAGTCACACAGACCCTCTACGTTGTAGGAGGTAGTGGTATGCACAAGATATTTGTAGGGAGCCATCCCCAAGATCAGAGCACCATTTCCTGCACGAACCCTTTTCCTACAGAAGGGGCATGAGACTAGACCCTCGCTACCAAGGACCACATAGGGGAGGGGGAAACTAGATGAGGAGACATGGAAGGACCTCCGGAGGTGGAATCTATGCTTCACATGTAGAGAGCATTGGGCACCAGGCCATAGGTGCACATCGGGTAGAGCACATTACATTGAGGTCTTTTCTAGCAGTGACCAGGAGGATGAGGTGGAGAAGGATTGCGGTGGGAAAGATGGAAAGAGTTAGAGGGACAGAGGGCCACCACCACCACCACCTCCAAAGGGAGGGGCATCTCTTGCCTCATTAGGGGGATCCCTTGCTTCTCTATGTGAGATTCCTAAGTTTTTGACACTCCAGATCAGAGGTACGGTACAAGGACAAAGGGTGTCGATACTAGTGGACAGTGGGGCTACCCACAACTTCATAGATGCACAACTGGTCCAGAGGAGGGGCCTCACCACGATAGAGTTTGAAGGATTCTCCATCCTAGTGCCAGGTGACCATACCATCTAGTGTACCAGATAGGTTCCCTCCTTGACAGTAGTTATGGGAAACTACTCGATGACGTACCACTTCTTTGAGGTCGATGTGCCAGACACTAACATGGTGATGGGTGTCCAGTGGTTGTATTCCCTTGGGAGAGTTATGAATGATTGGAGGAAACCTAAGATGGAGTTCATGGGGCCAGACGATAAACTGGTGGTTTTGAGAGGCATGTAGTCTTATATGCCTCAGACAGTTTCGGCCCATAGGAAGGAGGCAGATCTTCGACATGGAGACATCGCATGGGTAGTCGAGCTGAGGATCTCAAAGGTTAGGGGACAGGCACAATCACCACCGACAAACATATAGGCTCTTCTAGACAAGCACACAGTGGTGTTCGGGGACATTCCACCAGGGTAGCCACCAGATAGAGGGTTTGAGCACACCATTGAGCTAGAGCCAGGTATACAGGCACTCATCACTACTCCTTAAGGCACCCCAAAGCCTATAAGGATGAGATAGAGAAATCTATTCAGGAGATGCTTTCTTTGGGTCACATCAGGCCTAGTCCCAGTCCTTTTCCTTCTTCCGTAGTGCTGGTGAAGAAGAAGGATGGGCCTGTCAGGATGTGCATAGACTATAGAGCCCTTAACAAGAAGACCCTCAAGAACTGGTACCCCATTCCCCACATTAATGAGCTGATGGATGAGATTAGAGGAGCTAAGTACTTTTCTAAGATTGATTTGCATTCGGGGTAGCACCAGATCAGAGTTCGGGATCAGGACATCCAAAAGACGACATTCTAGTGCCACTATGGGAACTTTGAGTTTCTGGTCATGCCGTTTGGGCTGACCAACAACCCTGCCACATTTTAGTCTTGCATGAACCACATATTTCGGGGGCAGCTGAGGAGGTTTGTGCTAGTGTTTTTTGACAACATTCTGATATATAGTCGGACATGGGAGGAGCACCTCCGACACTTGGAGGAGATACTGCGCATTCTGGAGGAGCAACAGTTCTATGCGAGGGTCTCCAAATGTGAGTTTGGATTGACATAGATGCTTTATCTTGGGCATATCATTGGAGAAAATGGGGTGAAGGTTCATGAGAAGAAGATTAGAGCCATCCAGGATTGGCCAGTACCCTGAGACGTGACTATGCTGAGAGGTTTCTTTAGAATTTGCACTTACTACAGGAATTTTTCCAAAGGGTTCTTGTAGCTGGAAGCAACCTTGATCGACTTGACTAAGAAAGGAGCCTTCGCATGGACTGAGGGAGCACATGACACTTTTGATCACCTTAAGGAGGTGACAAGTAGTTTCCCTATCTTGGCACTCCCAGATTTTTCCCAGCCATTCATGGTGGAGTGTGATGCATTAGGGGTGGGAGTTGGAGCCATTTTTCATAGGAGGGGCACACCATAGCTTTCGATAGTCAGAAGCTCCTTCCACACGAGATTTCATATTCCATATATGACAAGGAGATGTTGGCCATCATGCATGCATTGGCCAAGTTCTGCTAGTACTTGGTGGGCAACTGATTCCGAGTGAACACTGATCACTACTGTCTTCGACATTTCAGGGGCAATAAGGCCTCAATGACAGGCAGTAGATATGGGTTAGCAAGGTGCGGGCCTACGAATTTTATATTGAGTATGTGCGGGGCAAGCACAACGTGGTGGCTGATGCTCTATCAAGGAGACTAGCTAGGTTATCTCTTATGAGCATATGCTAGGATTGGAAGGCTCAATTGTTGGTTGAGTACTCCAAGGACAGGAAGGCCTAAGAGGTGCTAGATGGGACACATGCAGATGAGCGTTATCGTGTGATGCATGAGGTCATATATTACAAGGGGCACATTTACATAGTGCCCAACTTGCAGTTGAGAGAGAGGATACTCCAGGCAGCTCACGATTCACCACTGTCCAGAGACCAGGGGTTCCAGAAGACTTATATGGCTGTTTGGGAGAGTTTCACGTGGAAAGGCCTCAAGGATGACGTGTTGCAGCACGTAAGGGAGTGTGAGGCCTGCCAGCACAACAAGGGGGAGCTGACTCACCCTGTAGGGTTATTACAACCACTTCCCATTCCAAAAAGGAAATGGGAAAGTATATCGATGGATTTCATCACTGGTCTCCCTACAATACAGGGGAAGGATTACATAGATGTGGTGGTTGACAGGCTAACCAAATTTTCCCATTTCTTTGCCATCCCCACTAGATTCACCACTGCCCAGGTTGCTGAGTTGTTCTTCTGGGAGGCTTTTAGACTACATGGACTCCCTAAGAACATTGTGAGCGACAGAGACAACACATTTATGGGTGGATTTTGGAAGGATCTCTTTAGGTTGCTGGAGCTTACTCCTAGCACCAGTTACAACCCTCAGACGGATGGCCAGATAGAGAGGGTCAACCAGTGGTTGGAGGGGTGCCTGAGGAACTATGTGATGGGTCAGCAGAGGACGTGGATTCGGTGGTTGCTCTCAAGCGAGTTCTGCTACAACACCATGCACCACATGTCTATTGGTATGACTCCTTTTCGTGCCCTCTATGGTTACGATGCTCTAACTTTTGCTGATGTTATTTTCGGAGACAGCCGGGCCCCAAAGGCCAAATACTAGGTCCAAGAGAGCCAATATATCCTCAAAGCTCTTAAGGAAAATCTTGCGACAACCCAAAATCAACAAAAACTATATGGAGATCGACATAGGATAGAGAGGCACTTTGAGGAGGGAGACCTAGTGTACCTCTGGTTGTAGCCTTACAGACAGTCCATGTTGAAACAAAAGGGGGCTGAGAAGCTACATCCATGCTTCTATGGGCCCTACCAGGTGACCAGGCGGGTTGGGGAGGTGGCTTATGAGCTATCACTACCTCTAGGGAGAACGTGTTTCATGTCTCATGCCTGAAGAAGGTGCTGGGACAACAGGTGACCACAACAAATGATCTACTCCCATTGGACGATGAGGGAAATTTGGTGCTCGAACGAGAGGCCATATTGGAGAGCAGGGAGAGAAGATTGAGGATCAAAACCGTTAGGGAGTTCTTGGTATGCTGGAAGAGCTTACCAGATGAGGATGCCACCTAGGAGGGTGAGCACATACTAGAGCACCCGACTTTGAGGTTGCTTGAGGGAAAGAAACATTTTGGAGGGGAGGATTGTCATGTCCATTCAAAAAATAATTAGTCACGGGATGCAGCAACACAATTTTCACAACATTTTTGGTTTAGGAGGAGGACCCCACACACAAAAACTTAGGAACTATGGGCAGTTCAATTTATTTCTAGCAGTTAGTGGAATGTGGGGGCCACCACATGCATAATTAAAATTTGGCCAAGGAGGATGTTGGAGGGAACTCGAGATAGTGGAAGGAGGGGCCCACAAGAGGCTAAGGGTCCCAAGGTGATAAAAGAGAATGGAGGTCTTATTTTGCAGCATTCTGAATATTTGACAAGCAAACTCATTCTTGTACGCTTTGCTGCTTAGCGAGTCTACTAACTGTTTAGCCATGAGTCTTCCACAGGGAAGATTCAACCTCTACATTGGGGGACTATCCATGACCACCCTAGGGAAGTTGTTACATAGAGGTTGCAAGAGTTTCCAACATTGATTCACAACTCAACCAGTAACACAGAGGAAGGAACTGCGTGTTTTCTGGGAAACCAGAAATACGCAGAGGCTGATTTAGCCAGCCAAGAGGCCACTAACTTGATAGGAGTTTTGGGAGGAAGGAGGGTAGGGGGTTGAGGGTATTTTCTCAAAGTTTTGCAACCAACCATCTAGTACATGTAACAATATGCATTTCTGGGTAGAGAGACTACGTAGTGGCCTCTAACAACAAATTTGTGGGGCTTAATTGAGCAGCCATCAGGGCCAAGGACCTTCCGGAAAGTAAGGGATCAACTATTACGGGTGAAAGCAACATTTGAGGGGTTTTTCTAGGTGGATTTGCAGGCTTCTTCCTGGAAATCGAATTTGGCAGCAGTAGCTGGAGAGGAGCTCCCAAGAGGCTGAAAATCAAAAGTCAAAATTAGAGAAATTTCGTTCTAGGTTTTTTCTGGGTTTTGTCCAAGGAGTCTAAGGCTGAAAGAACATAATTTTCTAGGCAGTTTTTGGGCACATTCCAGTAGGCCGAAGTCAGCTGATCAATAATTTACTTAGACAATGCAAATCACAGTGGAGCAATAGCTAAACAATCATCTTTCCGGCTATTCCACCACCTGGGTTTGGTCTAGCTTGTCCTTCAGACAAGCCCACGTGCAACACTTCATTTATATATTGTACTCGTGCTCTCATATGGCTCAACAATTCCAATATTACAGTGTTTCATGGGTGTTTGATAAATATTTTTAATTTTCCAGTGTTACATTGTTTGTTTATTTGGATTATCACTTAAATTCCTGTTTAGGAACATTACAACCTCCTACTAGTTCCTCCAACAGTTGAAAATAGTTTAAATAACCTTAACTCAGTTTAGCTGAATTAAATTGTTACAACTGAAATTAACTCAACCTAGGCTCCTAAAATTTAGGAATCAATTTACACAACTCAAGTTAAGCCCTCAACTTGAATTAACTAAGCTAACTGAGTGATAACAACTTAGTTAACTCATTCCAGTTGTCTTGTGATGTGGAATTTTGATTTTCTCCTAGTTTATAATTCAAGGGAAAATTAAATTAGGAATTTCTTGCTGCATTTTCAACAAACCTACCATGATCGAGGAAATTTCAGGTGATAGACACTCAGTGAATACATTTTATGTCATGTATAATGTTGACAAATCTCCTCCTCAACAGACGATTGACCATTATAATTTGAGGAGAAAAGTGTTAATTTTTCATAGGGTGATATTTTTCTTTTCTATGATAGTTGCATTTCATCATAAATACATTAATTTCACCCCATATCATCATTACATTATTTAGATATGCACCATTATACATTATCATATAAAATTACATAGAAAGAAACAACATCACCATCATCATCAATGCAGCGGAATATAAAAGGAACAATAGAAGAAATTATGCACACACATAGAAACACCAGGATTGGTCTGAGACCAAGGAAAAACCCACTATGGGGAAAACCCTTGCAAATCTTCTTCTTCTTAGATCGTTATCAAATGATGCACAAAAGAGATTATAATGATCCATAACTTTATCTATCCAACAAAACATAGTGATATATATGAGACAGATCTAATCATGTTAGGAATCAAAATCTTCATACTGATGGCTATAATGTTCTATCACAAACTGATGTCAACCACTGTATACTACTGTCACTGTATTGAACACTGCTGAATACTGTTGTCACTATGACGAACACTGTTGAATACTTCTGTCACTCTCAATGAGCCCAATACATATTTTTGTAGCGGAAACTAACAAATTAGATCTATAGATCTACAAATATATATAAAAGTAGAGAGAAACCTAGATCTACCTGATCACTAAAGTCAGTTGAAGCCAAGATGTCAAACCATAGATCTAAACTGGGTCGCCCTCATCAACATTGTCTGTGAGCGACTGAAACTTCAGTTTCGCTCTCATGAATATAGTATGCGAGTGACTGTGACTGCAGAGTCACTCCCAAGAGGTCTCTATGAATGCGATTCTGGCACTGAACTGCAAAGACCAAAAGTAGCTCCCTTTTTGATCTGTGCGGGTGACTGTCAAGCCAAAGTCACTCCCTTGCTGAGTTTTGCTAGCGACCAAGATGACAGGGTCGCTCTCAGGGCTACTTGGTGCGAGTGACAGGGGACCAAAACCTTCTGATCTGCCTCTGAATCTAGAGTCACTCCCATAAGCCTCTGTGCCAATGCCCAAGGTTCTATACTCACTCTCATAGGCTTGTGTTCCAGTGACTAGGGACCAGAATGCCCTGTTCTTTGCCAGGGACTGAGATCCAAAAGACCCTAACCGAGAGCAAACCTTTCGCTTATGATTTCAAACCCTTGAGAAAACTCCTTCCGTCGAACCTATGCGAACCAAGAAAAAAGAGAAGAGAAGATGTGTCCAAATGATCTTGAGGTCTCTTATATTTATATGATTTCCTGAGGGATCACTAGGGGTTAATACTGACCCAAGCAATTACTCATTTGGTTAGGGCCAACCCATTATAGAATACATGTGTGAATAAAATAATTCATAAATCAACTTCCGCTTAACCAAATTGGGTGATATTTAGGTCGATTGTGGTCCTCTTAAAAAGAGGAATCTAATGCAATCATTATCTTTGTCATTTGAGCTATCCAAGGTCGAATTTTATCGTAGTTGCAAAAATTAACACTCCCTCTAAACCAAGGAGAATTCCACTTGCCAATATCTATCCATTGAACAATATGCAATTATAGAATATTCAAGTGTCATCATGAATCATCACATGTCATATATGTCATGTAGTCATCATGCCATGTTCATCACGAAGTGTCTCATCATCACAAATCATCATTGTACATCTTGATCTATCCTTTGCTTATTCATGTTTATCTCTTGATTGTTCCTCTTTGTATGCTAATCATTCTTGGATCTAGAAGAAGAATAATTTGTTACTGAAGGGGAGCTCAAGCTACCACCCTCTATCCATTAGGCTACTATATGGAATCTCTACTAGTGTCTTGTTACCTAGAATATCATCATCAATCGTCATCAGAGAGTATATCATCAAGGAGCACGTCTCAACCTAGAACCACATCAGGGAGCAATAACTTCCACCCATACTGAGCATTGGATAACTCATAACACAAGGGAGTACACCCTCGACCCTAGAATTTCATTGAGGAGCTTACCCTCAACCCAGAATCATATCGGGTTATCTCAAACCATGCTATTTCCTATTGATCTTGCCATCGATGACCCAAAATAGTCACGTGGAAGAACACCTGCATCATAATCAACTTGGGTTGTACACCCCAAGTACATTCTCAAATCGTTGGCCAAAGCAAGGAAAGTTATTCCCATCAAGCTGGCCTGCTTGAGGGTATGATGCCAACTGGGTTATACTCTGCAAAGACCAAGAGGGGAGCAACATTCTTCTACCCTGGGTAACAGATAGGGTATTCCCTATTGTCTAGAGTTCCCTCAACCCCATGAGCCCTCTATCTCAATTCCTCACCTTGGGAGCTCAAGCAAGGTAGGAAGAGTTTGATCAGTGTCCTCAATCAATGTTGATCTCATCATTAGCTTGTCTCAATAGCAGTTGTTTCCTATTCATACAGAACATAAAATCAAATATCATGCAATATCATATATAATCATATGAATCACAAAAGGATACCATAATCATCCTCCCTCTCATGAAGGTGCCAACCACAAGCTTGAGATTGTTTCAAACAACTGCACTATCTCAATATATGAGAGTATCTCAGTCCCAACTATAAATATGGGACTTATTGCCAATCAGATCATCACAATGTACCCATGGTATCCATGTCATATCCAGATCCTGCTCAAGAAACTCTCTAAGGAGTTTCCATATCCTGCCTCACAGCTAGCCATGTTAGCAACATCATGATCAACCTCGATCATGCTATGGACCTGTCATCCAAGATATCATGGAAGATTGTATACTAAATCAACATCCAAATATGCTTATCAATAATAATATCAAATATCAGAAATACATCTACGTAGATACATATAATAGGAGAAATATCACATTCTCAAAATAGAACACCTCATGCAAATATTTCAAAGAATACTTAGAGGCAAATCTATGTGAGTGAAGCAACTCACTCATGAATTCATTAAGGTTCTATGCACATCATACATATATAGATGGATGTTGAAAAAGAAACATCAATGCTTCAACCGTCGAATTCCATGTCAAGTTCAACAACATCTTGAACTTCAAATTAGAGTATCCAAGGATTTTGATTTTCATTATCTAAAAACATTTTCCAATAGCTTTGTAATATGGAATTTCTTTCCAAAATTACAACAATTGATTCATCATGCCATGATACATTATTTCAGGCTTCATAAGCTATCTCCCTCTGATTAGATCATCATAGGCTCATCACCTGTCACAAGTAGATCATCATGATATAAAACCAAAACCATAATCAATATCAAAGCCATACCTTGGAACTCATCATCTTGACTTCATCAGACAACTGTCAAATCTAGACATATCTGGATTGCAATTCTCTAAGCATATTGCCTTGCTATGCCAACATAATCATCCTTACATAACTCAATGTTGTACCATCAACAACAAAGTCAACTCATCAGAGTTTAGAAGTCAAATCATGACCATTATCAAAGTCATCATTATCAGAGTATTAATACTTTCAATTAGGTGATAGGTGGATCTCATATCAAATCATGACTTCATCATGCCCACTAGTTGTAATCATAATCATACTACAAGTCATCCTGTCAATAGGTGCAAATGCATACACCAAGGATGAGTCATGTAGGTTCCATTTTCACGTTGAATAAAAAATATATTATTTCAAACATTATGCTAAGAATAAGGAGGCCAATCTCCAAATACCAACATAAGTCATCATGCCCACATAACATCAATGGAAAATCAACAATTGTCAAATCAGATCACTAGACATTAGGTCAAGTCCAAATTCTATCGTAGAGAGATCTATAGTAAAATCACATCTCAATCATTAATTCGAAGTTATTTTCAAGCATCACGACAAAATACTTTTTGTATATACCAGTAGTTCCAAATCATGCCAACCTCTTGTAGCACAAACATAGTGACATATCTATATGTATGTCCCAATCACCTGCAAACACAAGTTCAGTCTACATGTTCATGTCATGGAAAACATTCAACCTTTTCCTGTTAGTATATCTTGTTGTTATCTACAATACATCTGTGGTCTTGATATCTTCCAGGTGACTACCATTTCATGTACAATACTTCATTATATGATCAAAAATTTAACTCAATAACTTCAATAATAAGTTAACAGTGGCAGAATATGTTAGGAACATCATGATTCATAGTTTAAACAACTTCATAAAGCTTCAGATGATGTTCAACCACAGTCAAACCTCTGATCACTCTCTTCAAGTTAACATGAGAGTGAATTTAGCTATCTGGGTGCCGTTTAGGCCTTAGCATGCGTGCGACCATGGATGAAATCTCGTAGATCTGTGGCTGCGACCGGAGCATAAACCCTAATTTCTAAATGGTTTCATATTTAAGACCCTGCTGCAAATCAATACTGCCAGATGTACATAAATCATGCTTTAGTAGCATATAACACAAATATTAATAAGGGTGAGAATCTTGAGAAGTGATTCTCCCTCTGACTGGGGATCTGCATCATTCATATTCATTCATGTAAGTAACTTGTCTCTGCTAGATTCATGTAACATCAGATATGTTAGATCATAAACATATAGCTATCAACATCATGACATCAATATTTCATCAAAGGATTAGACTCAAAGCAACAGATAAATCTCAAACATTATGGACACAATAGAACTTTCTATCAAGTCACTACATCAGGTTACTGCATCCAATTTAACCATATGCCATCAAGACAAGACCACATGCAGTAAGAAGTCTAGAACATCAATCTTTCACTTATACCTCTAACATCAAGGTTATCATGCTCTTCATGACCAATGAGATCAAATTAGGTCATTCAATAAAGCTTTATCAAAACAACAAGAGGGTCAATCACTCTTTCCATATGATTTCATCATGCTTATCACAATCATTACCAATAGAATCATGTATAGAAGTCAATGAACTATCCTTCTATATGAAATCCATTGTGCCAAATATCATTTTCTAGAGCCAAGGTTATAGCCTTCTTTATAGGATCAAGATATGTTAAAATTGGCAACTAGGGCCAAACTCCATATGGGTCATCTTATTCATGGCTGATAATATTTTTATTAGATTCCTCTCGTCGAGAGGTGTAGCATTGATCTAAAGATCATCCAATTCCGATAAGTATTTATGGAGATATGAATTTGTTTTGATTATGGAATAATTATCAAGCCGACCAACAACTCATGTAGGCTCAGAAGCCCAACAATTGCATCTATTCAATCATCAACATTTGTATATCAATATAGGAGGTCTTTTCCTCATTTGGACACACACATCTCATCACATCTCTCTCTCTCTCCTACGCAGAAAAGAGGCTCTTCTCCTATTGCGCAGAAAGGGACTCTTCTCTCACACGCGTGGAAGGAAGGACGCAGATTTACTGTTGCAATTGCAGATTGAAAGTTTGACCAGCGTTGACCATCTTTATCTCTCTCAGAACTGCACTGTAGGTGAACCTGACTCTCCATGGAAGGCCACATTTTTTGGTGAAGGAATCAAGCCGATTCGACGGTTGGTTTGCAAGATATTGTCTGCCCTAGTTGAGGGTTGATCTAGGGTTTGCTGTTGCTGATGTAAATCAGATTTATGTACTATTTCTCTCTGCTGAATTATTGAAGATAAAAGAAGATTTTATCAAAGGGTTTCCCAAATTGGGGTTTGTCCCTGGCTAGCCGCCACATCTTGTGTCTCTTGTCTTGGCTTGTTTTTCTATCATTCATTTAATGTTCTATCTACACTTTACTTAATGTACATGTGATTGCTAATCTGTGGATAATAATAAGAAAAGAAGTAAACTGCTCTAAGCATAGAACATACCATAAATTAACATGGTATCAGAGTAGAGGTGAAGACAAATCCCGAGCAAGAGCAAGAGCAATCACTGAAGAGAAGATTGGCAAGGCTATCCTAAAGAACTATGGGGTCCTCAACACTCTTCCCTGCCAAAGACAAGCTTCGTGAGAAAGCTAACTATCACGGATGGAAGATGTCTCTCGATCTAACCTTAGAAGATCAAGGAGTGTTGGACCATGTGAGAGGTAATATTGTTGAGCCTCCATCAAAGGCACCCGCTGCTACCAGGAACAAATGGAAAACCAACGAAGTGAAAACAAAGACGATCATCTGGGACTCTATCAACAAGTGCTTGGTGGCCTACATCTCCGACCTGAACACCTCCAAGGAAATCTACGATAGACTGGTGAGCTTATTTAAAGTTAAAGATGTAAATCAAGTCTTGTTTCTGAGAAATAAGCTGAAGGAAATTAAGAAGGGAAAAGATGAGAGTATGCAAGCATACTTCTTAAGAATCGGTGATATTAGGAATGATCTCCTATCTATTGGGGAGATTATTACTGATAGGAAATGGCACTCATGATTCTTGGAGGATTACCATCCGAATGGTATGTGTGGAGGACTACTCTTCTCAACAATAACATAATTCCTGGTTTCGAGGAATTAATGGCAACATGCATTCAAGAAGAAACATGGATAGAAGAGCAAGAAATGCCCATGCCTAATGGTCCTCTTGCTGCCTTTTTCTTCTCATGCTAAGAAAAGAAATAAGTCCAGGACTAAATAAAAAAGAAAGGCTGGACCTAAGGGTGGAAGAAAAGGATGATGTTACATTTGCGATAAAGCAGGACACTATGGAAGAGAATGCCCTGATAGAAGGGGCTCACATCGGACGATGATCAAAATCCCTCTCATGGCAATGAAAGGAATGGAAAATCTAATAGTAGAGGCAAAAGGAGTGATGGAAATCAAGGAAGAGGACAATCATTCACGAAGGCTAGAAATTCCAGGTATGAATCTAACACTGTTGACAATAAGCATGATTAATATTATCTACCAGCTACTCTATCTACCTCTGCTCCTTCGGACTCGCTGGGAATTTGGCTTATTGATAGTGGTGCCTCAAGGCACTTCACTAGTTACAAAGGAATTCTCCATAATATGATAGAGAAAGAAACTAACCTGGAAATTGTCCTTGGAGATAATATGAAATATCCCGTGAAAGGTGTAGGCAATGTCTCTCTTAAATTGAATCAAGGTAATTCGATCCACTTACAGGATGTATTATATGTACCTGACCTCAAAAAAAACCTTGTGTCCATCTCGACAATGGAAGACAAAGGCTACAAGGTGACCTTCAACGATGGCAAGGTACATGTATGGAAAAACAATGTTAAAGATTCCTTCACTTTTGGTTTCGAGTTGATTCATTATATCAGGTCAAAGGAAATCCGCTTGGTGTCATGTCTTGTGACACATCTCAAGCCTTGATCGAGAATCAAACCAAAAAGAAGATTAAGATCTTAAGGACTGATAATGGAGCTGAATATGAATCTAACGAGTTTCATGACTTTTGTAAAGAGGTTGGCATTAAGAGGGAGACTACTACACCATATACTCCTGAACATAATGGTGCGGTAGAAAGGAAGAACCATACGGCCGTAGAAGCTGTCCGTGCCATGCTCCATGATCAAAGACTTCTGAAGTTTCTATGGGCCGAAGCTGCAAACACCGCCGTATATGTACAAAACTGATGCCCTCATCAAGTATTGGGTTCCAAGACTCCTGAATAAATGTTCACCAGTAAGAAACCTGACGTATCTCATTCTAGAATTTTTGGAAGCCTTGTATATTTTCATGTGCCGAAAGAGAAAAGGAATAAATTGGATGCGTCTGGAAAGAAAGGAATCTTCGTGGGCTATGGTGAAAATACTAAGGGCTATAGAATCTATGTAGCCGGTCAAAGGGAAGTCATGATTAGTCATGATGTCACCTTTGACGAAGATATGGCTGTCATCAAGGTGAACAATCTTCCTACTTTAAGGAGCTCTCAAGAAGCTGACACCGGGGAACCAAAAGAAAAAGATAATGTAAAAATTTCCGATGTGGATGAACCCATGGATCTTATTGATCCACCTGAGCCTTCCTCTTCTAGGAAGAGGCCCTCTTGGGTTAGGGGGCTACTTGATGATGCTGAAGGACACACTGCACCCCGAGGAACCTTCAGTGAAAGTAAGGAACCTAACAAGTATCAGGGATACCTCACCATCATGAGCACGATCATACAAAATGAGCTTTGATCATTCTCCGATGCTGTCAAGCATGATGCTATGACCGAATAATATGAGTCTATTATGAAGAATGATATCTGGGAAGTAGTTCCCAGACCCTAGGACAAGATAGTTGTCACTTCTAAATGGCTTTACAAGTAAAGCATGCAACAGATGGAAGTACGGAAAAGTATAAGGTTCGTTTTGTCACTGGTGGCTTCTCCCAGAAGGAAGGTATAGACTATGATGAGATATTTGCACCTGTTTCCAGATATACCACCATCCGCTCGATCATAGCCCTTGCGGTTTCACAATGATGGAACCTACATTAGATGGATGTCAAGACCATGTTCTTGCATGGTTCGATAAAAGAAGAGGTCTACGTGGAGCAACCCAAAGGATTTGAGATGTATGATTGAATTCTCATGTATGCAGGTTGAAGAAGGCTCTCTATGGGCTAAAGCAAGCACCCCAAGCATGGTATGAGAGGATCGATAGCTACTTGATGAAGCTGGGATTCACTAGAAGTGAAGCCGATCCTAACCTTTACTTTAAGGTTGAAGATGACAAACCTCTCATACTGGTGCTGTATGTGGATGACCTCTTTCTAACAGGTGTAGACCCTCTCATTAAAAAATGTAAGAGGGAGTTGGCTTCTGAATTTGAAATGAAGGACCTAGGACTGATGCACTATTTCCTATGACTTGAAGTGTGGCAGAAGTTAGGGGAAATTTTCCTATCTCAAGGAAAATATGTGGTGAGGATATTGGAAAGATTCGATATGGTGGACTGCAAGCCTGTTACTACCCCAATGGAGCTTGACTTTAAGAAGTTAATTGGTAGTGCTGCTGGACCTGTTTTATGAAATGCCACCGAGTATCATCAACTCATCAGAGAATTATTGTTCTTAGTGAACTCCCGTCCAGATATATGCTTCGCAGTCAACACGTTGAGTCAACATATTATTGAACCTCACCACATACATTGGAAATTGTGCCATGAAGATATCTCAATAGATTCTTGGCGCCATTCCAATGTATGTGGGTTAAGATACATTGTTGAAGATGTAAGACTACTTGGATACACTAATGCTGATTGGGTAGGCAATGTGGTGGACCGTAAGAGCACTTCCAGGTGCTGTTTCTCCTTGGGATCTACTTCGATATCCTGGATGAGCAAGAAGTAGAAGTTGGTGGCTTTGAGCACCGCCGAGACAGAGTATATTGCTGCTAGCATGGCCTCCTGTGAGGCAGTCTAGTTGCGAAAGCTCTTCAGTGAGATGTTTGGATTTACATTGGATACCACCATGGTCCTATGTGATAACCAAAGTGGGATTCATTTGTCAGAGAATCCCGTATTTCATGATCGCTCCAAGCATATCGATATCAGGTACCACTATATTCGAGATATGGTGTAGCGAGGAGGAATAAGACTCCAACATATCAGTACAAATGAACAGGTCGCCGACATCCTAACAAAGCCCCTAGAGAAGGTCAAATTCCTGACTTTCTAAGAACGACTTGGTATCATTCAAAGACCCTTTGATGAGGGTCCTGTATGATGTATTGAGTTCTGGGAGCTCCGGGGGGCGCAGGGTACTTCTTGGAGCAACATATGACCACAGGGTGACTCACCATCCCCTGGTGGTGTACGCGTACAGGGTAAAAGAATCAAAACTTTCCCTATGACACCCCGTGGCGACTATGTAGCAGGATGATTAGTTCTCCTGTGAGGTCTGGATGATGTGTTCTCCATGAAGATTGTGTAGTAGGATGATTAGTTCTCCTGTGAGGTCTGGATGATGTGTTCTCCATGAAGATTGTGTAGCAGGATGATTAGTTCTCCTGTGAGGCCTGGATGATGTGTTCTCCATGGCGACTGTGGATAGGATGATTCGTTCTCCTGTGGACAAGATGATTCGCTCTACTGTGGACAAGATGGTTCACTCTCTTGTTGGACAAGATGATTTCCTCTCTTGTGGGGCAGGATGATTCGCTCTCCTGTGGACAGGATTGATTAGTTCTCTTTTCAAGGCATCCTACCCATGTAGTCTGGGACTCATGGGAAGTACCTCTCATCTGATCAATCAGCAGAGAAATGAGGATAGGGACCATAGTAGTAACGATGTACGCATCGTTGTATCTACTGTACTCCCTATGCTAGGATGACCTTCATTGATCTGGGATCAATGATACTGGTTTGGGACCAGTGGTAGGAGTTGTACCCATTATGACATCGACTTCAGATTGGTTGAGGACTGGTCTGGGACCAGTGGTACATACTTTCAGACTAACTTTGAGTCAGTAGAGGATGGTATGATACATCCTTGATCATTTCTTCTTCTTCATAATTCGGACAAAGCAGAGCAGGGCAAAGCAGAGCAGATCAGAACAGGGCAGAACAGAACAAAGCAAAGTAGGTAGAATAAAGTAGAGAAGAGCAGGGGTCAAGCTGTACAGGGCAGTGCATTTGATGGATGAATGGTAGCGATTGACAGACGAATTGCAGATGGAGTTCTCCCTAGTTGAGAGAGAGTGTTAAAATTGGCAACTAGGGCCAAACTCCATATGGGTCATCTTATTCATCACTAATAATATTTTTATTAGATTCCTCTCATCAAGAGGTGTAGGATTGATCTAAAGATCATCCGATTCCAATAAGTATTTATGGAGATATGAATTTACTTTTATTATGGAATAATTATCAAGCCGCCTAGCAACTCATGTAGGCTTAGAAGCCCAATAATTGCATCTATTCAATCATCAACATTTATATATAAATACAAGAGATCTTTTCCTCATTTTGACACACACATCTCATCACATCTCTCTTTCTCCTGCGCAGAAAAGAGGCTCTTCTCCTACTGCGCAGAAATTGACTCTTCTCTCACACGTGTGGAAGGAAGGATGTAGATTTAGTGCTGCAATTGCAGATCGGAAGTTTGACCAGCGTTGACCATATTTCTCTCTCTCAGAAATGCATTGTAGGTGAACCTGAATCTCTGTGGAAGGCCGCATTTTTTGGTGAAGGAATCAAGCCGATTCGACGGTCGGTTTGCAAGATATTGTTTGCCCTAGTTGAGGGCTAATCTAGGGTTTTCTGTTGCTGATGTAAATAAGATTTATGTACTATTTCTCTCTGTTGAATTATTGAAGATAAAATAAAATTTGATCAAAGGTTTTCCCCATATTGGGGTTTGTCCCTGGCTAGCCACCACATCTTGTGTCCCTTGTCTTGGCTTGTTTTTCGGTCGATTGTTTAATGTTCTATCTGCACTTTACTTAATGTATATGTGATTGCTAATTTGTGGATAATAATAAGAAAAGAAGTAAACTGCTCTAAGCATAGAACATGATATCTAACATATAGATCATAGATGTTAGCCAAACATTAAGTGTATCAATGTATCAACATTAGATACCCTCATAGAATTCAAGAAGGTCAAAATGTTCACTTTTCACCATAGGAAACACAGAGCAAAGTCACTTTAATATGCATGTATGAACCATTAAATAAAGATACATTCTCACCATACCTTAAGGCTTACCGAGTCAATAGCTGAAACACAACATACCATGCATACCTTGTGGTATTAAAATACCTGAGCATCTGCTCATTAGACATAGGCCGCTTGAAATACATTGTCCTATTTTCATAAAGTACCTCTTTGTCTCTTTCCAGATCTACATCTAAAAATGATCCTAAAGAAGGATCTACACATCTCATCTCATCAAGGTGGTTAGAAACATCCATATACTCAAATACATATGCAGGAAGTAATAGACATAATCATAAGATCCATAAGTCTAATAAGTAAGAAGAATCATAAGTCAATAAATACTTATCTTCAATGATAGGTGATCCTCTCCCTCTTGAACCAATCTTGAAGAGCCATCAATGTCCATGGTCCATATACCAATGTTGTATTCAAGTATCCAACCATATCTACTGGGATTATCCCATCTAGGGCTTCATTAAATCTCCCACAAGTGCTTGATCATATTCTCATTGACCATACTATACCTCATATAGTTTCCATAAACCAAGGTTTTCTCTCCAACCCTAACATCATAGAATCCGTCAACCTTAATCATCAAGATGCCTAGGGTTTTCTTCAAACCCTAGAATTCTTTTAGGTCTCTACCATTCTCTTCTTGCTTCCATTAATGGTGTCATCATCGGGTTGATCTCCATGGATTTTCTTCAGTCCATCTCCGATACCATGTTAATTTTTCATAGGGCGATATTGTTCTTTACTACGATAGTTGCATTTCATCATAAATACATTAAGCTCACCCCATATCATCATTACATTATTCAGATCTACACCATTATACATCAACATATGCAATTACATAGAAAGAAACAACATCACCATCATTGTCAATGCAAAAAAATATCAAAGGAATGATAGAAGAAAGCATGCACACACATAGAGACACAGGGATTGGTCTGAGACTAGGGAAAAACCCACTATGGGGAAAATCCTTGAAAATCTTCTTCTTCTTAGATCGTCATCAAAGGATGCAGCAAAAGAGAGTACAATGATCCATAACTTTATCTATCCAATAAAACAATAATGATATATATGAGACAAATCTAATCATGTTAGAAATCATAATCCTCATACTGATCGCTGTAATGTGCTATGACAAACTGATGTCAACTGCTGTCACTATGCCAAAAACTATTGAATATGGCTGTATACTTCTGTCACTATGCTGAACACTGCTAAATACTGCTATCACTGTGCTGAACACTACTAAATACTATTATCACTGTCAATGAGCCCAATACATATGTTTGCAGCAGAAACTAACAAACCAAAGATCTACTGATCTACAAATCTTTATAACAGTAGAGAGAAATCTAGATCTACCTGATCACTGAAGCCACCTGAAGCCAAGATGTCAAACCCTAGATCTGAACTGGGTCACCCTCATCAACACTGTTTGTGACCAACTGAAACTTTAGGGTCACTCTCATGAATATAGTGTGCGAGCAATTATGACTACAGAGTCACTCCCATGAGGTCTTTATGCGTGCAACTCTGGCATTGAATTGAAAAGACCCAAAGTGGCTCCCTTTCCAATCTGTGCGAGCGATTGATAAGCCAAAGTCTCTCTCTTTCTGAGTTGTGCTAGCGACTGAGATGACAGGATTTATCCCAGGGCTACTTGGTGCGAGCGACAGGGGATGAGAACATTCTGATTTGCCTATGAACCCAGAGTCGCTCCCATAAGCATATGTGCCAATGTATAAGGGTCTATAGTCCCTCTCATATTCTTGTGTGCCAACGACCAAGGACCAAAATTTCATGTTCCATGCTAGAGACCAAGATGCAGAAGACCCTAACCCAAAGTGAACGTTTCGCCTATGATTTCAGACCCTTGAGCGAACACCTTTCGCCGAACCTATGTGAACCAAGAAAAAAGAGAAGAGAAGATGCGTCCAAATGATCTTGAGGTATATTCTATTTATAGGATTTCCTGAGGGGTCACTTGGGGTTAATACTGATCCAAGCAGTTACTCATGTGGTTAGGGCAAACCCATTCCATAATACATTTATGATAACTCAACTTCTGCTTAACCAAATTGGGTGATATTTAGGTCAGTTTTAGTCCTCTCGAAAAGAGGAATCTAATTCAATCATTATATTGGTCATTTGAGTTGTCCAAGGTGGAATTTACCACAATTGTAAAAATTAACACAAAGGACCTAATTCTAAGCAAGAGATTAATAAGCAATTGTTGAGAAGAATTCTACCACTTTCTAATCCAACCCAGAATTTGCAGAACAAGTCTGGAAGTGTTCCTACTTATAAGAATACTTACACTAATAATAAGAATAATTCCATCACCTCAAAAGCTTCTAATAAAGATACACCTCTAGATACTTCATCACAACCCATTAAGAATGAAATTATTTACTATAACATTGTTGAAGACACGTGAAGAGATCGTGCCAATATTTCAATCTTTGAGCTCAAAAAGATAATGGGACAATGTGAACTGATACTCCAAGCACTCTCATCGCATGCTCCGATAGGAAATACAATTTATTCTTCTCAAGTTTGTAGTTAATGTTGTTAATTTAAATTCTAACACTCTCAACCACCCATTTCTTTTAACATTTGAAATATTTAATTATAATGTCGATAATTGTTTGGTTGATTCTGGTACATCTCCAAGTGTCATGCCATTATTTTTTGCTAATAAAATTAATGTTAAATGAGAAAATACCGATGCACAAATCATACAACTGGACATATCACTAGTCTAGGAAATTGGCAAAGTCAATAGTGTTATCTTTCTTTTATCATCAGACCATAGAGTCAACTAGTGCATTAATATTTTTATTATGGACATTATCGAAGCCTATGGATTAATTTTGAGTAGAGATTGGTCCAACAAGTTACAAGGTTATTTCTCAATAGACTAGACACATTTATGACTTCTGTATAAGGGTAGAAGCAACCAAATTCGAGTAGAAAGCGAGCCGTATATGAAATATACCGTGACACCACTTAAGGGACATAACGAGTCAGTCAACTTTGCAGATATCACTTTTGAAATTTTTTTTTCTGGAAGTAGATCACAAATGTTATCTAGCACGAACTTCACCTGTACCGCCAAATGCATAGTTGGAACTCCTTCCTCGAAATCCAACTGGTGCAAATGACCCTTTTATCATAGATGTAAGTAGTATTAGTGTAGGAAGTAAACTTATTATTGCTAACATTTGGAAATTGTATTTCTATTGTTTGAAGAAATATGAGGATCTTGGAGCTAGTTGAATTTTAATAGTCTTGCAATAGAACAAATATTTGATCTCATGTCTCTTGGAATTTGAGTGCAATAACAATGTTGCTGAATATGAAGCACTCATTCTGGGTTTAAAGAAAGCCATCAACCTAAAAGTTGAAGCACTCAAAGAAATAGGTGACTCAGAAATTGTTACACGCCAGGTATGAAATATAATACATTGTGTGTCACCCATAAATTATCAATAAGAGACATGGTGTCTCATCTTACATTTCTAAGATTTTAATTTTAATTATGTTCCTCGAAATTGTAATGTTGTTGTTGATTCATTAACTAATGTTGCTGCTAGGTTGTCTCCATTAAAGGATTGATTTTCAATTGAAATTATTTACAAGCCATTCGTGCTTGTTAATATTACTAACTTCCTCGCTTTTAATGATGAGCAACATATTTTGGAATTATTGGCAAACATTGATGTGTTCAAGGATGAAACCATCGATGAAGACGAGCACGAGAAAGAATTGTAGGGGTTAGCTCAAGCAAATAATAGAAATCCCATGCCGAAGGGTGTGGTATCGTTAGAAAAGATGTATGACCTGCAAAACCATTTCAAGGGGCTAGTTAATGCAAAGACTCATAGCTCCACTCTTTCACATGCACAAGTGAATCTTGGTACAAAAGAAGATTTGAAGTATGTAACGTCTTGTACACCTCAAGAGAGGAAACATTTCATCTTCCTCTTTAAATAATTTCAATATGTGTTCATATGTGTAATGTCCCGAATGAAAAGAATTTGGAACAAACTCTTCAAAAACAAATTATCAAGCACTTAATAGAAAATTTCCATGAAAAACCCAAACACTAGAAATTTGATAAAAACCATAAACCCACAAATTGACCAAAAATCTCATTAAATATCACAATGTGAAGAAAAATGAGAAATGCAACAACAAAATCTAGCTTTATTATATATAAATATATATGGAAATACAATAGCTGGAAACGACCCTCCAAGATAATAATACTGAAACTGGCCTCCAAATTGAAATAGGAAATCAATTACGAAACTTGTGGATTCTAAATAAATCCACCAAGGGGAGATGGGTTCTCACCCAATTTCTCTAAATCACCCGAGGGTTTCCGTCATGGGGCACCAATGAAGTAGAGAACCGGGTTCTCAACCTCTCATACAAGAAACATTACCCAATTCAAGAGGTCACAAATGATCTTCTCCTCCTCATTTTATAGATCTCTAAGCCTCTAGAAGCATATTATTTTATTATTTTATTATTATTCTATAAGCTCCTCCATTGACTTTATCTTAAGCGACCCCATTTTATTTTATTTTACTTAAGTTACTTTTGGCCTAATTCCTCTAATTAATTATTTTTTCTTAATTAAATGACTAATTAAAGTTATTTTTAACTAAGGAAAATGGTAAATCACCCACCATACTCTCTTCAGCCACTAGAAGTCACATCTCAGCATCCCATCCTCTAGACCTTCATCCCCAGAATGCCACCTCGAGCATAATTAATTAAGTTATGTCCATAATAACCCCATTTTACGGGAATGATTAGAAAGTCGCGGAACCAAAAACAAGATGCGTGGAACTTCTCATTATGGTGAATATGCCAAGAGAATGCCATCAGATCCCATGATGACATAAACCTGCTCCATTGACCTGGCCATCCCCTGTCCTGGAAATCCACCCTGGCTATACTATGAAGAAGAATAAAAATGGGGACATTAGAGTCTTCTCGCTCCAAGATTGATTTCCCTCAAGCAATCCAAATCTGTGGACCAATCTGGTGGCCCAACCCAACTGAGACCCAATGCCCAGATCCCATACAAACCACTGGTGCACATCACAATTCCAAGATATTGAAACATGATTGGATCCTCCAATACCTAGATCCCATGTCCATCTATGACTAATCTTGCTACTAGTAGATCCACCTGGATCCCAATGCCACCAAGAAGGAGTATCAATGCTCCATGGTTCCTATTGTGCTATAGTTCCGGTTGTGAATGTTGCCCCGCCAATTTCATACGAGCTCCTCAACTCCTTCCCATCCAACCTCGGGCATAGGCCAAGGTCATCCCTACTGTGCTGATGTAGATCTAATGCTATGGGAACGTTGGTGAACTGTCGATCCACCTCCTACTACTCATCGAAACATATAGTAACCTCCTCATCTAAGTGTCCATGCTGTATTGTGCCCCAAACTAAGGTTGATACTTTGTCAAAAGGATATTAGCTCATGATCTCTCACCAATCCAATGCATGGACTCTTGTGCAAGGAATACATCTTCTATGTTGATATTGGTCCATGTTCAATTCCTGATGCTCTTCCTAGACAATCAAAACATGTCCAAGAAATCTTGCCTCTCTCCCTCTAATGGGAAAAAGTGGGCAAACTGTGCTGTAAGCCCTGTCTATGAACTCTTGGAGAGAGCTGCTGCTTGAATATGTTGCAACTTTTCTAATTGCCACTACATCTATTTGCACCTCATCAATGGGTGGACCCAAATATGGATGCACTACCACCTCCAACAACTCCTACCATCTACTAGCCTCCTATAAGACTACCCTATCAATCTCCAACATCTCCTGAGGACAAGAGTCTGCAAATACTGCCTCCTTGGAGGCTACCTGCACATTTGTCTACTCCAATCCAATGGATAACCCCAAGGGTAGTTTCCCATCCTCCTCCATCACAGGCTCACTATGAACATCCAACTGGCCCTCCCCAAAAGGCTCATTATGCATATTGTGCACATCCTCCTCCTCAGCTAACTCATATGCTACTCATGTTAATTCATCACTGGTGACACACTATCCTGAATGCCTCCCATAGGGTCCACTCACTGCTCACCGTACATACCCGAATATAAATATGGTCTGTTGTCAACAACTCCACATGACTTATGCTCCTCATATGCATCCTATGATGAAACCATGGATTCGTCTAAAGAAGAATCCTTACTCTAAGAGTCAGAAGGAATCTCCTCCTTCTCTGCCTCTGTCATCTCCTCAGTGTCACTCAAGCATGAGTAGTCAGGTCCCCAAGGTCCTTTGTAGACAAATCAAAGTACCTTCCTCCTCATCTCATTCTTGCTGCATGATCCACCAAACCTAAATAACTCCTCCCTGGTCAACTGTCTCCTGAACAACTCGATGTTCTGCTCAACAAACCTTTTGGTTAGATCATAAGAAACATGTGAGACCAGCTGTTGTTTTCTCTAGACAGACAACAATCGAGACTGCAACTTCCGACAAATGGCATCACGACTTCTCATACATGATGATAAGATGGACTGCATGTGCATTATGTTTGTGTCAGAATAGTGTTTCCTAATGCTGAAGAAGCATTGAAACATCTGTAGGATACAACATTGACACTCTAGATCAAACATGATGTCATATGTCCTAGTCACAACCATAACTCCTAAAATTTCAAGCTTCTTCCCAAAGGTAGAGCCTGCACTGGTTTCCAAGTATCAGAAGGTTTCTATTACCATTATGAAGACTCTCCTCATAACATCATCATTGTAAGGAGCTATAAGTGCGGTTAGTCTCATGAGACAAGATGCAACATGAAGTCTAACCCCTTCACAAAGGTCCTCCAAGAACTTGTGTTGTATGAGAGCAAACATAGCTGATTTTAGAGCCCAAATTAGTCTCCTCCCTTCTAATTGGCTCACTTTGGAAAGGAGGGCATCAATTTCATCAAGTTTGAAGAGGACTTTCCATGTGACCCTCATGTGTTTCAAACCTATTCCAAGGGAAAAAAATCTTGTGTCCTATTTTCGGCCCCTCCTGCAGTTCCCTTGGTTGTTCTTTTTGAAGAATGGCATAGATCCCTTTTGAAAAAGGTTTGATGATTGTTGCTGCTGATTTATTAAGGGAATTTATGAGGGTTTGATCCATGTTTTACTTGAAGCTTCTTTGACTAACCTCTCGCAACTTACAACACAACCACACAACGCTGAGGAATAATCATGGCAGCTCAAGACTACTCATACAAGACTTTGACTAACAAATGACCAATGAAAACCTCTCAAACATTATGTTGACTGGAAACATCGTGATCCATAAACAAGGACACAATGCCACCTTTCAAAACTAGTCTTCTCACCAGTCCCTTAGACAATCAGCATATATCACCTTGACCCATATGGACCTCATTAATAGTTCAGGTCATGACAATGAGGGGCGTTACAAAAATAAAATACCTTCCAACACTCGTTTGGAACTGTATATGCATTTAACGTTGGAAAATCAATAGAAGACTTGAAATATTAACATGCAAAAAATATAATCAATCAGCCTTCAATGTGTATAGTGGAGATAAATGAGGATATAGAACCCGGAATGATACTTTCAACAGATCAAGCAGGATTTCTGTCAATAGTGGTTTGAACCCTTTCAGTAACTCGTCCAGAACATAAATCCATGCATAAGATATGGTATGTACTATGTAGTAGTTGTCGAATATGCCTTCAAGATTGTGAAGAGATACACGAGCAAGGGAGGCACTTCCCAACAACGGTCAGTCGGTCCCTCACACATCCAACAAGCAGTAGAATGAACAACGTTGGCCTTTAGTCAAATAACCATTAACCTGTGGCCTGATACAACCCATTCATCCATCATGCAAATGATATATACCTCAACTACGCTCAGCAGAAGCAATGACATCCAACAAGCCACATGAATAAGTCTCTATGGTGTACACGTACAGGCCTCACATCCAACAACCTCGACTCTGCTACGACCTCTGCCAAAATTCGGATCAACTACAGTAGGTGGAGATAATTTGTATCGATCTTCAAAACTCTAGCTACTAATACGCCCTCCAGTTTGACGCATAATTGCTACAGGTCATTCAGGGAAATTCGACTTCTTCAGAACCCGTCCACCCTTCAGGAATCCACGTCTTCGCTTTGTCTGATGGTGAACCAGAATTCTCTTCATTAGATGGCTCTTCTCTTCACTGCTTCAGACCCGATGTTCGCTCCATGAGTAATATTGACGCTTTCTGCGACCAATGATATACCGATCCTGCAACCAATGCGTCAACCACATTTTATGTGATTGGAGTGCGTACTAGTTGTGGGTGCAATCACGTAGCAGTGAGGAATTAGTTGACTGTTCAACACTGGCTTCCAAATATGGTGAGCAAGATTCCACGCAGATCATAATATTTTCCACATTCTTTCACTCAAGTCACTGATCGATTTTCCTTGGAGAGGGAACATCTAACACATAGTAAACTCGACCACTTAGGGAAAAAAATCTCGCCCTCGAATACAATAATTCAACCTTAGCAAATTATGAGAAAACGTAGCTTTGAAATGAAAGTGCGTGCCTCGGTTTTTCACTTTGAACCCGGATTTGAGATCGCGGCTTTGGAGGAATGATTCCGATTTCAATAATCGACTCCTTTACAAACAAGAAGCCATCTTACGTTTCACGACCTTTGAAAATATCTCCAGACCCGATGCCTTCTATTGAAATCTAATTTCAACTGCGGTGCAGCTGAAAACCACCAGACTCCATCGCACAACTTATAAAACCTGTGCTGACACGTGTCCACAACATTTTTTGAAAACCAGTTTTTCATCGGGGCGTAATGCTCGTGTGATTTGACCAAGCGATATCCGTTGGATTGGAAGGAAGGCTGATCACTATTGATTGAAACTAAAGTTGGATACAGGCCTGCAACATGAACCTTGCGTGAAGTTTTTGTTTTGATTGTGAGTTTTTCACACGTGAAATAATTAATAGAATTTATTGTGGATAGTAAATGTTGGTAAAATTTTAAATTTTAATGTTTTTTTATTTTAAGGTAGTATAGGTATAGGTAAAAAGTATTGTTATATTTTTTTTGTCGTATTATTGTATATGTAATGAACTTGTAATGTGAAGCTAGCAGGAGTGCCAAAGGAGTTTTTGTAGTTGAATCAGTAATGGAGCAAGCAGCAAGGTGAGTGAGAATATTTTTGTTTGTTGAAACAAAAGGGGATATGCACAGTAGTGCGAATGTTTTTTCATATATATATATGAAATGCAAAATACACAGCAGTGAAAAAGTAATTTCTCTCTTTGTAATGCAAAAGAGTGTAGAGATAGTTTTGGGCGTTGAATATGAAATATAATACGCCACAGTGAATGAAAATCTTTTTACACACAACAATGTGAACTGTGCAAGCAAAGACAGTTTTGGGTGTTGAATATGAAATATAATACGCCACATTGAATGAAAATCATTTTACACACAGCAGTGTGAAATGTGCAAGCAGAGACAGAGCCTTTTATGAACAACTGTGTATTTGTTTTGTTACAGAGACAGTAAATTTTAAAGAAGAGACAGTGAAAGTTTTGGAACTGCATTTGAAGCAGTCTCTGGTTGTAATCCCTTTGAGAGAGGAAGAATTTTTTTTTGTAACAACAGTTATTTAAATGAATACAAGTGTTCTCTGTGCATGAGTAAATCTCTGTCTTCAGCAAACAAATTTTTTTGGTTTCTTGGGTTAAAACAAAGTATCATTCTCTGTTCAGTTTTGTTTGAAATTACCAGAAATTTCCAACATGGTATCAGAGCTTGTCCAGGCTCTTTGAAGGTGTCAAAGAAGTTGAAGGAAGGATTTTTGTTGCAACAACTTCTCAGCAGAGTGAAGACTCAAACAAAAATCCAAGGTATTTTTCAAGTTAGTTTTCTGTATTTCTGTTGAAGACACTGAGTGATTTTTAAATACACAGTCAAGTATTAGAAGCATAGTTTAGAGTGCAAGAGTGGCCAGCACCAGCACTAGCATGGGTATCTTTAATACTCAGCTCCCACAATTTAATGGGAAAAACTATGACTATTGAGCAATAACCAAGAGAGCCCTGTTTGCTTCTCAAGATTTATGGGAATTAGTTGAAGATGGTTTTGAAGAACCAACAGATGAAAATGAGTTTAATAGGTTAATTCAGGCAGGGAAAGATCTATTGAAGAGCAATAAGAAGAAGGATTCCAAAGCCCTCGTATTTTTATATCAAGCAGTGCATGAGAGTGTGTTTCCAAGGATAGCAGTAGCCAAGACATCCAAAGAAGCATGGAAAACTCTCAAGACAGCCTATCAAGGCATGGAGAAAGTAAAGACAGCGAAACTACAGTTGCTGAGGAGAGATTTTGAGAATCTATGCATGAAGGAGTCAGACAATATTGACTCATTCTTCACACATGTAATTGGTCTGGTCACACAGATAAGGACTCATGGATAGATACTTGAAGAAAGGAGGATTGTGGAGAAATTATTGGGGATCCTACCCTCAAAGTTTGATGTGATTGTCACCACCATAGAAGAGACAAAGGATCTCTCAAACTTTTCAGTTGATGAACTTCATGCATCACTGATAACACATGAGCAGAGGTTGAGTAGAAATGAAAACTCATTTCTAGAGCAAGCCTTCAAGACCCAGATGTCCTTTGGAAGAGGAAGAGGTCAAGGCAGACGAAACAAGAGAGGAAGAGGCAGAAGCCAAAACAGAGGAGGAAGGAACAGTCCAACAAATGCTCAAGGAAGAGGCAGCAATCCAAATCAGAACCAAGGCCAAGGCAGCAGCTAGCAAAGAGAACAACATCATGCTCAAGGACAAAGGTATGAAAAATCCAATGTCCAATGCTATTATTGTAAAAAATATGGGCATTATGCCAGTGAATGTAGGAAGAAGCAGCATGATATGAGTAATAGACAAAATGCAAATGTTACTAGAGAGAACATCAGCCAAACTAATGTATTGTTAGCTTGTAACATGGCTGAAACAAATAGTGAAGACATATGGTTTTTAGACTCAGGTTGCAGCAACCATATGACAGGAAATATAGCTCTCTTTTCTGCCCTAGATAAAAATATGAAATCAGAAGTCACACTAGGAACTGATAGCAAAGTTTCTGTTATGGGAAAAGGGGAGGTAAAAATATTTACAAAGCAAGGAGAAAGGAAAACCATAGCAGATGTGTACTATGTCCCCGGAATGAGATGTAACCTCTTGAGTATTGGACAGCTTGTTCAAAAGGGTTACAATGTTTACTTTTTGAATGATGTGTGTACCATCATGGATATACCACCCAGCAAACGATGCATTGCTGAAGTGAAGATGACAAGGAACAGGATGTTCCCTCTCAGGATCAGGGCAAATTTGAAAAACAAAAATGAAATCAGCAGTTACCCAAGAGGCCTTCCAAAGCGTGCCAAAGGATGAAAATTGGTTGTGGCACTTGAGATTTGGACATCTCAATTTTGGAGGTCTAAACTTGTTAAGCAGAAAAGGAATGGTGAAAGGATTACCATTGATAGAGAAACCAGACAGCCTATGTGAAGGTTGCATTTTGGGGAAACAACATAGAGAAAGTTTCCCATCAGGTAAAAGCATAAGGGCAAAGGCACCCTTAGAGATCATCCACTCAGATTTATGTAGACTGATGCAAGCTCCATCATTAGCAGGCAGCCAATATTTCCTAAC
>APFE031724368.1:0-12099 GCA_000404065.3 Pinus taeda
AATGCTTTACTATGAGGATCCGAAGTTTTTTCGAGCTGGGAGGTGACCTGTAATAAGATACAATACAATACATTATTTGACAACATTTTTTCATGATCTAGCTGAGGCGGGCATTCCATGCTTAGCTTTATAAACTCATTTTCATGTACATAGGACAGACAATCGTCTATGTAACAGACTAATGATACAGACACATCATCCTTTGATTTGGATGATCATCTAATCGGCAATGATGTACACTGATGTCTTTATATTCCTGAATATATCGCAGCCAGGATGGATGAAACTAGATCCGGGGTCTTCAAAACTCATTCAATCAAGTCAATCCATGTGAAAAAAGTTCTGGAGTCGAACATGGAAAGACATCACCTGATTACTAGCCAATGATGTAAGCTGTTAACAGGCGCGAGAGGAATCACCAATAATGACAATGACCGTCAAGGTACTACAGTACAATTTACTTGGTGTGAAAAAGGACTTGGCGTCGAACACCACGCAAATCTCTTGGTCAAAGGCCATTGATGTAAACCTGTCGCCGAAAGTGAGAAACTTACCATTAAGGCATGCAAGCTTCAAAGTACTGAAAGGGTTGTTCCTAAGTCAACTTCTTGGATAATGAGCTGATGTCGACAAGAAGCGACCCGTCGCAGGAGGGCCTTAATGAATCCCACATCAACGACACGGAACGTGTTAGGTACAACCATATCATAAGCATGTACTATGATCTAGAAGCGCACATAAGGAGGAAGATGATATCCTACCAGTCAACTCCAATCAAAGGAAGTTACCATACTACTTGGAGGGGTTGTTCTAGGAATGGGAGAAATACCCCCTTATGCTAGGGGAATGGGAGAACTACTCTCCTATGTCATGGGAAAATCAGGGTTTCCCCCCTACGCTATGGGAATGGGAGGATTGCCACCTAGTTCACTAGAACCTAAAGAAACGAGAAGAACAAGAGTGGTACGAGACTCACTCTCTATAGGAAAGGTATGATCAATTAAAGGTGGAATTGAGTCAACTATTTTCCCAACCAATAGTTGGTCGAGAATAGACTCAAGGGATTCATGTTCAGATAGAGTGGGATTGATTGGAGATGGAATCTGATAATTCACTTCATCAACTAGTGGAGGATTAGGGGAAAGCTTCCAGTAACCAGCAAGAATTCATGGCTGAGAATCTGTAAGTTTTTGCAACAATTTTGAGGCTTCATCCATATAAGGAAAAATGAAATTAGGATTATTCCCTTCACACAACATGCATGGAAATTTAACTTTACCCTTCTTCCCATGCCCCTTATTATCACTAGTTGATGGTTGTCATGTGCATGATCTCCCGAAGCTAATGACAAAAGTTTATGTGAGCATGTGGACCACACTTCTAATACCTTAGGAATACCAGGAAAATCTCTAATAATGTGGTCACCCTTACATAAATTGCAAGGTAATTTAACTTTATGATGGGTATTAGAAGTTTTATTCATACTATTTTCATTGGTAGTAATGGTTGCTTGGTTTCCCCCTTGCTTGTTTTTCTTATCCTTCTTCATCCTTTTCTTCTTCTTCTTCACTTCCTAGTTACTAGAATCAAGACTTTCACCAGGTGAGGAGGAAGAAAGAGATGAAGAAACAACAAGTGAAGAAGGAAAAGAGTCAACTTTAGGATCAATTTGAGGTTGATATTGTTCAGGTGGAGGAGAACTTGGTTGAGAAGCAGTTTTGACACGTGAAATCATAGGGGTCAAAAATAACTAATGGCAAATCTGGTAAGGTACAATGTTGCCATATAAGGAGAACCAATATTTCCAAAAGAAGGGAAAGTGCCAGGATTCTTGTCAGAGGTGTTTCCTTGACTAGTAGACTCAGGAACTATTTCCATTAGTCTCAACCTAAGATCCACTAAGGGGGTGTCCCATGGTAAGGATGTTGTTCCGCAGTCAATTAATTGAGTTTAGAAATTAAAGACATAGTTAAATCAAAGGGGTAACAAGGTAAAAAAGGATCGCCAAGGCACTATGAACTGCAATATGCCACCTTAGTAAACCAAGAATTTACACACATGTAGGAAATCTCCCTGAATGTTGTGTTTGGTGTATCACAGTAAACAAGGTGGCTGACTCGGTTACATAAGGTGAGGATAGAAACCTAGTGTGGACTTAAAAATATAACTAAATGTACATGGAAGTGAAATCTATGTTAGTGTTGTCTAATGCATAACCATACGATGAGAGAATTCCCATATAATTTTTATGCTTGGATTGTTATCTGATATACTCGAAGGTATGTGAAGAATAACCTAATACACTTACATAAATGGCACAATATATCACCCTAAGAATGCAACGTTGGAAAAAAATAAAGCTCCTATGTTTATAGATGTCAGAACATGTCTCTAGCCTAAACCTATAGATGTTAAGTTTCAAATGATCCTTAGGCTTATTGAGGTCAATTTTAGATTTGATCTTGAATTATGTTTCATTTAATGGATCAAAACTTGATGTCACCTAAACTTGGCTATGATGCAACTAATATAACAAAAAGAACTCTTTTTATTCTCCTTTTAACAATAAAAGGAATAACTAAGTAGGGGAAAAAGAAATCAATCAACAATGCAACAAAAAATTGATGAAACAATCGATCTCCTCAAATTCGTTATTTCAATCAAAATAAAATCCCTATTGCAATGTGAATAAGTACTTTTATTTTATTTTCTTTTAGTGTTTTAAATGCAAAGAAACATATGAATGAAACTTGATCATTGACGAAAAGAAACCACACAGACTTTAACTATAACATAAAACTTACTTTTAAAATTCAATAATCAATCGATGCATATGAACCCTAACTAATAAGAATAAAGAAAGAACAAAACAAAATCTTACAAAAAAGGTGATGAAACTCAAAAGTGATTAACACTCATACACAATTTAGCCTTGCCCCATCCCAGTAGCAGTATGACAGAATCAAAGGGACCATGTAGACGATGGCCCTCACTCATAGGCTCATGCGAATGCAACATGCCAAAGCACTAAAAGAGTAAATTGATGCAGCATGACACAGAGAAGCAGTTTTGAAGGTGCGCACTCAACCTTGGATCGACGTGGCCTTCGTCATTACAATAACAATTAAAGGAAAGCTCGTGCAAATGCAGGGGACGTAGGAACAAATCCGAGGAAGCAGTTCCGACACTGTGGTCTCAGAACAATATGTAGAGGAGATTCAGTAGGCAGCTGCTTAGAATGCTAACTCCAAGGCCTCAGTTTGTAGCATTGCTAACACCACATTTAAGGAACGCACTATCATAATAGAGGCTAACAACTCAGGCCAAGGCCTTGGAGATCACGTTGAGGCTGCATGAGACCCTAATACAGGATCCTAACCTAGGAGTTCAGCAGATTCATGGGCAGTTGAAAAATTTCTGCCTTAAGAAGCAGAATTTGAAACAGGATAGGACAGCTCACCCAGAGGTGTGCGATGAAGTATGGTGTGTTAAGTGTAAGTGTCAGGATCATCACAAGGACCACTACCTAGTGTTCACGAATTACCTCATGGGAGGAGGACCAATGCCGTTGAGACTAGAGGCACAATCAAGGCCCAGCATGATGCCTGCATTGTGGTGCATGATTTGTCAAATAGGAGGAAAACATGCTATGGAAAACTGCCATTTATTACAGAAGCACACATAGAATTCGCAACAGTTGTTTTGCAATTTCTGTAGATCAATGGGCCATGATGAGTGCACTTGTAGAAGCTATGAGATGATTATGGATAGGACTCCCACCTATAAAGTGCAGGCCAAAACGCGGCCCCTTGACCAGAACATAGGGATGGTGCAAACTGTATTTCAGGGTTGCAAACGAGGCCGAGGTGGAGGAGGACCTAGAAGAGGTTGTGGACAGCTAATATGTTACAATTGCAGAGGTCCAAGACATTATGCCTACAATTGTATGAATCTGACGTGTCCATCTTTCTTGTATTGTACATTGTTTGATCATGAGATGGAGGATTATCCCACACTGATAGTGCAACTATGCAACAAGGGAGCACTCCAACCCCCCCGACTCACAACCTACAAATGATGAGGTCTGAGCCATGCAAGGAAGACCCTAATGTGAACATTGTGCTCCAAAGTGGAATTAGGATAGGGGATTACAAAGGCAAGCAGCCGAAAGATAGTACTTGGGTTCGCAAGGCTCCAATGAAAGAGCCAGAGTTTGATTTGGAGCGCGCTAAGGAAACCTTCATGGAAGCTAGGAAGAGCTTCGCTGATGCCTCCACTTTAGGAAGCAAAGACAAACCGAAGCTAGAAATGAACCCATTGATGCTCACAACATTCCTCGAAACATGCATGAAGCTGCTGCGCAATAGCAAGGATGTAAAGGGACTGCAGGAACTCATAAATAGATGCGTTGGGACCGTGCCAGTCTGGAAGATTCAAAAGCACGCGACGAGAACATGAAGAGAGATGAGATTGACCACACACATCGAGGAATATGAGATGGACCAAGTGATTCCAGACCTAGGATCAGACGCGAACATTATGTCGAACAAGGCATGGGAGCGCATGGGAAGGTCTATGCTGCAATGGTCTCCTATCCAACTGTGAATGGCAAACCAACAAAAGATACTACCTATGGGAAGATTACAAGGAATCACCGTAGATACTAAAGGAGCAAGGGCACTGGAAGATTTTGAAGCGATAGAGATTGTTGATGACAGAAATCCCTACCCTACGCTATTAGGGATAGATTGGGCCACTGACATGAATGGGGTGATAAATCTGAAGAAGCGCAAGATGACTTTTGAGAAAAAGTCTTCACGCATAGTTGTACCATTGGACCTTGCTGAAGGATCGCGCTACACAGAGCTAGTGTACGACTATGAAAGTGATGATGACTTCGACTGCATCTACAAGATCACTGCGTGAGAGCAAGGCTAGGTGAATCCCACCATGGATAGACAAATCTCATGGGAGTGTAGAAGCTCTTGTATATTAGATTCTGACGAGGAGATAGAGTGATGGCAAAACCGGTTACACGAGGTAACCACACTATACTGTGACATGATGATGAGATCATTGCACTACATATCAACAAAGGTAAGGGATCTGCCTACGTATGATGGGTTGAGCGAGGTTGATGACTTCCTGAATAGATTCAAAAGAGAAGTGTCAGAACAACAACGTTTCAAGGATTTGAAATGGGTACTATGCGCTACGCCCACGAGGTGGTGGGGCATGCACCAAGGAAGCTTTGAGGACTAGCGCGAATGTAGGAGACTGATGTGCATACAGTTTAGGAAGCCTGTGGTGTGGTTCACAGATAAGAAGGCCAAAAGGAGTGATCCACATGCACACCTTTCCAGATGGGTACAGGCGTATGTTATAAAACCTGTGCGCACATAGACTTTGAATTAAGAGACACGATCAGTAAGCATATATGGGAAAGATGATTACATGAGAAACCCCTCAGAGTAGAACAATGAAGTATGGAAAGAACAAATCTGTAGAAATTTATCCACGTAGAAGCCTTTAATGAAGTATGTGAAGTGCTGAACAAGGTGCACAATTCGCAGCAGACTGATTGGGACCTGCACGTACCAGCGATTTTGTGGGTTTATAGGACAACAGTAGGAAACTAATGGAGTAGGCACCTCCGAGGCTGGAGTATGGAATGAAAGCTATAATCCCCATAGAGTATAAAATGACTATTCTGTGCATAGCAACGCCAATAGATATGACAGATCACAAAGGCCTGGAAGAGAGGCTCACACAGTTGGAACAACTTGAAGAGGAATGGTTCCTGGTTGGCTTCCATCAGCAGGTCCAAAAGCAACATGAAAAGGCTTGGCACGATCGCCATATTAAGTTGCGCACCTTCAAGGTAAAGGATTTACTGTTACTATATGACAGTAAGTTTGATAAATTCCCGGGAAAATTCAAAACGCATTGGCTGGGACTGTATGTTGTTAAGGAGTTCACAGACAGAGGTGCAGTGTAGCTAGTAAAGCTAAATGGATAACCCTTCCCAAGCAAAGTTAATGGTAGTTGCTTGAAGCCATACACGAGTGGCCTGACTATCTGACTAGCCAACAGAAGCACAGTCTTCACACTCCAAGTAGCCAGAAGAAGGCACGAGACTATAAACAGACGCAGGGGATGCAGGGAAGAAGTTTTGACATCACGGTCTCAGAACAACATGTACAAGAGATTCAGCGGGCTGCTGCTAAGTGCATTGCTGACCTTGCAATTGTTTGAACAAAGTTGGAGGGTCTCCATGCAAAGATCTCCGCACCAATAGAGTGACTCGAGGGCGACTCATGATGTTTGTGTTGGGGGCTTGTTGGGCGTGGAATCCCCCCAAGGCATGTTTTGGGGCTTAAGGCCCAAGTTTTGATTAATTCCATTGTAAAGACTCCGCAATTTGTGGGCGTGGAGCGCGAAGTCATAATTGAGTCGGAGGGTTTTCCGCCCCTGGCTTTGTAATGTAATGTAATGTTAGTTTAAATAGAATGACGCTCTAAGTGTAAAAAGAAAATAAGGAAGAATGATGAGTCTAAAGGATTGATGAAGCATCGAGTCAAGTGAAAATCATGTCTTTGGGTCATAGAGTAGGAGAAGGCTCTGTAGTTGAGTGCGCAGAGGCCTCGTAGTCTGCAGTTGAGTGCAGAGATCCGTGCAGCTAAGTGCGTAGGGTAAGTCGAGTCTGTAACAATGGGAAGAATTAATAAAAGAGAAGTTATATCATATTTATATGTATCTTTTCCTATTTTATGTATTATTGGGTATGAATTGCATGTTTACTATTTAGTTGCTGCGCAAACTCATATGAATGTGTTGTATAAATAAATATAACATATGGCATCCATTTACGTGAACATAACTAACTATTGTAAGAATATAAGTAAGATCTTGGGTGTGACTTAGGGAAGTAGTGCAGAGCACTGCTCCAGCAGCGTGGAAGCCCCACAACCCTTGGTTAGGGTTGCGCGAAGGCGAATATATCAGGGTGCGAAGTAACCTGCGTGTAGGGACTAACAGTTGGACCAAATCAAACCTTCAGACATCTCAAGGGTGCGGAAACCTAGTTCCAGCACCCCCCCCCCCCCCCCCCATACTACTTTGAGTGAGACCTTTGTCTGTGCTCCACATACTGTTGCCGAAAGGGCCAGTAGTACAAGGATTTGTTTGGCTAATAAATTCCAAACCTGGGTTAGACCCCAACAAGCCAACACTAGTGGAGTCGCCAATTTGTTATAAAAAATTTATGATTCCAGACAAAGGTGAATTCCATAGACCTAGTAAACTGGTCTAGAACAATAGAAGACAAATAATATATATTTTTCCTTAGAGAAGTTAGAAAATGGGAAAGAGGCCTACCTCGAATCTGTAGCAAGCTTGAGAAATAGGAGAGAGTTTACAACCATTAATAGTAGTTGATCTTGTAGATGTCTACCCAAGTTGACTTGTCCTTGCTTGTCATAAAGCACATCTCAATATCATCCCTAATGCATGAATATGATGACTCCTTTAGGTTGAAGGAAACAACATGAGGGCATAATAAATCTCCAAAATCCAACATTGATGATATGGATGGTAGTTTAGGATTTACCATAATGGAATTGACATCCACATATGATGGGAGGATGAGATCGAGGGATAAGAGGTGAAGTATCCAAGATAGAATAATATAGGGTTCGAGCTTCTTATCCACGGTAAATGGTCAAAACAACATTTGGAAGCTTTTGGAAGAGGAAGCTTCCATTTTTTTCATGAATTCCTACAATAAGTGCACCTGTAGAAGGCAACAACAAGTGTTGACCAGTGTTGGTGCAGAAGGGAGAAACCAACGTTGAATGTAGGTGGCTAAAGGGATAGGGTATGCTAGGGCTAAATATTGATTTTGAGCAATTAACAATAGAAACTCAGACTTTTGGGAAGGCTGTGCTTAGGGATTTGTGAAGGAATGATGAAAACATTTTCATGGATGTTGATTGATCTAGTTTGAAGGTCTATTGACCAATTGTGACAAAATGGTCCACAACAAAAATTTATCACTATTTGAAGTTTGTTGAATCATAATAGCCCACGTCAACACTAGGTTTCCATATTGCACCCGTGTAGCCCACATGGAACTACTACATCAATCAAAGGGGTGTACATGGAAGGCACCTATGTTACCTCGACATAATTGTTGCCACATCATCTCAGATGTAGGGCCCAGATCGTCCTCCCGTTATGTTTTTGAGGGGTATTTTTTTTTATACACATTTTTAGCTCATATGCCAATCTAGGTGACGTATAGAGGCCATCTCACATCAAACTGGATATCAATCTATCAGTCTTCTATTTTAATGGTTAACAATAACAAGCTTTTTAGTGATGGGTAGTAGGTGGTGTCAAGGCTTCATGTTGTTGGGTGTGGGGCTTGATTATCTTCTGTATTCAAATGTCTGAGCCAGATGTATACCCCAGGAAGATTGTACACACCTCCACACAGGGGGGGTGCGGTGGGGGGGACTTGTCCCTCTCGCGGGGGTTTGGGCGGGCCGATCCCCCCCGACTGGGGAGTCTAGGGGCTAGCAGTCCCTCAGTGGGGGTTCAGGGGCAGTGCCCTTGAAGCTAAAAATAGATGTAAAATTTCCTTGTAAAAGTCTTGTAATTTCTAGTCAATCTAGTCCGTTCATTAGGCAAATGATCTGACGGTAGAAGTTATGTTTAATTTAAGTTTTTTTTCCCTATCAGGAAACCCTTCACTATATATGAGGGAATTGTATTGCATCTATGTATATATATGTATTTTGAGTGAGGAAGAGAGAGGAGATTGAGAATGAAGAGGGTGTTACAACGGATCTGTTTTAGGTTGTATCTCTTCATTTTGCTGGATAATATAATAAAATAAGGACTTGCTGTTTCTCCGTGGATGTAGCCCAAATTGGGTGAACCACGTATATCTGTGTCTCTCTTGTTTTATGCATTTTCTGTGTTTATATTTCTGCAATATTTTATGTGCTCTATTGCTCTATAATATATAATTTCTAACAACTACTATTAGAGCCAAATGTCTATTTGGCTGATAAACTCGCAAGAGAGAAGGGTTCCTGGTTCGAGTGGGAGCAATGGCGAAAGATGGTAGATTTAGGGTCGAAAAATTCAATGGCCAAAACTACCAGCCATGGAAGATGCAGATGGAAGATTATATGTATCAAAGAGATCTGTACCTACCACTAAGCGGAAAGACAAAGAAGATGACAAGTATGATAGACACAGAATGGGATATTCTTAATAGAAAGGAACTTGGAACAATACGACTGTGCCTAGCAATCTCGGTAGCATTTTTTATTTCAAAGGAAACGACAACAGAGGGTTTAATGTTGGCATTAGCCAAACTATATGAAAAACCCTCAGCCTCAAATAAGGTATTTCTTATGAAGCATTTATTTAATATGAAGATGTCAGAAGGTGGATGTGTTGCTGATCATTTAAATGATTTTAATACAATTACAAGTCAGTTAAGTTCTGTAGGGGTAACTTTTGATGATGAAGTTAGGGCTCTATTATTTTTGTCCTCATTGCCAGAAAGTTGGAATGGTTTAGTTATGGCCATTAGTAACTCTTTCTTTGGATCTAGTACTTTAAAGTTTGATGACGTTGTTGGTGCAATCCTTGGCGAGGAAATGCGACGAAAAAGCTCTGGTGAGACATCAGGTAATGCTTTGACTGCAGAGACTAGGGGAAGAAAAATGGAAAGAGACAAGAGCCCTAGATATCGCAGTAAGTCAAGAAAAGGAAAATGCAAGTCCATATCGGGGATAGCGTGCTGGAATACGGGAAGAAAGGACACCTGAAGAAAGACTGCAAGTCTTAGAATGGAAAAGAAGGAGACACACAACAAGAAAGGAATCATGAAGCGAATGTAATAGGTGATGTGTTGCAAGATGCTTTGATTCTTTCATTAGAAAATATTATTGATGCCTAGGTGGTAGATTTAGGGGCCTCATTCCATGCCACACCTGATAAAAAACATTTATGATTATGTTCAGGAGATTTTGGACAGGGTTCAATGGGTGATGATAACCTTGAATCATTGGAATGGGTTACAGTTTTCATAAAAAAACGAATGGAAATCAATGGCTATTGAGACGTAAGACATGTTCTAGATCTGAAGAAAAATCTATTTCAACAGGGCAGTTGGGAGGTGAAGGTTGCGTAACTACTTTCACAGATAAAACTTGGAAGGTCACTAAAGGATCCTTGGTAATAGCGAAAGGAGGAAAGGTTGGTACATTGTATTTATGAAATGGTATTTAGCCTCTACAGGAGAAGATACAACATTTTGGCATCATAGACTCAGGCACATGAGTGAGAAGGGGATGCAAATTCTTCACTCAAGAAATTTGTTGCTAGGTTTCAAGCATGTTGATTTAAAATTATGTGAAAATTGTGTTTATGGAAAAAAGAAGAGAGTCAGATTCCTTAGAGTTGGGAAAGAAGAGAAGAGTGAAAAAATAGAGATTTTGCATACAGATGTATGGGGACCTGCTAAGGTATCATCTCTTGGTGGCTCTCATTATTATGTTACTTTTATTGATGATGCAACTAGAAAAACTTGGATTTATTGTATTCGAAATAAATCTAATCTATCTGATACTTTCAAGAAATGGAAACTTTTGTTGAAAATGAGACAGGAAAAAGGTTGAAGTGTCTTGGATCAGACAATGGAGGTGAATATTGTAAAAAATAGTTTGATAGGTACTGTTTTGAGAATGGAATTCACAGAGAGAAGACAGTTCCAGGAACACCACCAGAAAATGGTGTCTCATAAAGGATGAATAGGACAATCATGGAGTGTGCAAGGTGCATAAGATTGCATGCAGGATTTCCTTTACAATTTTGGGC
This sequence comes from Pinus taeda, assembly GCA_000404065.3. Lineage (NCBI taxonomy): Eukaryota > Viridiplantae > Streptophyta > Pinopsida > Pinales > Pinaceae > Pinus > Pinus taeda. The sequence continues at coordinate 10,897 of APFE031724368.1, forward strand.
AGATGCTATAGATACTATTGTTTATCTAATAAACAGAGGGCCTTCAAGTTCCTTGGATGGTGGTATTCTAGAGGAGGCATGGACAGGTAAAAAGGTAAACTACTCCTTTTTAAAGACTTTTGGTTGTGAAGCCTTTGTCCACATTAATAAATAAAATAGAACAAAGCTTGAGGAAAAATCAAAGAAATGTTGCTTTATTGGATATGGTGTTAGTGATTTTGGTTACTGCTTTTATGATTATGAAAAACATAAAATCATTAGGAGCATAGATGTAATATTCAATGAAAAGGTTTTGTATAAGTTTCAGCTGCAGGAAAAGAAATAGGAAAAAGAAAACAGAGAATATACAGTGCTTGATGATATCATAGGAAAAATAATGGTGCCTAAAAATCATAATTATCAATAGCTAGAACAACAACCACAATAGTAACAAGCACCTCAAACACCCGAAAGTGATGTTAGAAGATCTACTAGGATAAGTAGACCCCCTAAACAATGCTCTCCTTCATTATATTATGAATTGTTCACTAATTTTGGTGAACCAAAATGTTGTGAATAAGCAGTACAAATAGAAACCAGGAAGAAGTGGGAGCAAGCCATGAAAGAAGAGATGGACCCCTTAGCACATAAACAGACATGGGAGTTAGTTAGGTTTCCTGCAAGTAAACCAACATTGCAGAATAAATGGATTTACAAGTTGAAGGAAGAAGATGGAGGTAGAAAAAGGTATAAATCTAGACTTGGGGTGAAAGGGTTTGCACAAAAAAAGTGTATAGACTTTGATGAGATATTTTCTCTTGTTGTGAAAATGACTTCAATCAGAACTATTCTAAGTTTAGTAGCTACTGAAGATTTACATCTTGAGTTGTTAGATGTAAATAAAAACCTTTCTCCATGGGGAAGTTTCTCCTTCCCTTTTACCTCATATCCTTATGGTTGTTGCATATATATCTCATTCTCCATGGGGATTGGGAGGAAGAGATATATATGTAGCAGCCATAAGGATATGAGGTAAAACGGAAGGAGAAACTAGTGCAGGTTGAAGAAGAGCTTGTATGGCTTAAAATAGGCTCCAAGGCATTGGTATCTAAAATTTGACAGGTTTATGTCTGAACAAGGTTATACTAGATGTCACTCTGACCATTGTGTTTATCTCAAAAGGAAAAATGATGGCAGCTATATTATATTGTTATTGTATGTAGA
>APFE031724369.1:0-12787 GCA_000404065.3 Pinus taeda
AAAAAACTGAAGCTGAAGATGCTGAAAGTAAGTGTTCCAATGGATAGATCTCGAAAAATTAGGCTTTTTTAAAAAAACGGCTTTGAAAAAGGCTTCCGGATGAAGAAGTTATGGCTTTTTGAAAAAAAATTGTTGAAGTTGCCGGCAAAGTGCGCGAATGTGCGGGAATGAAAAAAAACGCCCCCACAAAATGGAGATTTGAACCAAAGACCTCTACTCTCTTAAAATAGCTTTGAACCAATTGAGCTATACAAAAAATTTGAGAGAGAGAGAGAGAGAGAGAGAGAGAGAGAGAGAGGGGGATGGGGCCTTGGGTTGCGTGCTTGCCTTGAGAAAGCTCTTTTTTCCTACAAAACAAAAACACAAAACCCAACACGAATATGCAAAGAAAAATGAACCTTATGGCTCGAAGTTAGTTACCCAAAAAACTAAATATTTAAAAAAAAATTAGCTTTAGCCGAAAAACTAAATATTTTTCTCAATGGTTCTGATTTTCCGAGATCACACTAAGGTGCAGGGAAAAGAGCATACGCATGAGAAAAAAAATCCTTCCTTTCTGTTTCTGATTTGCCCAGATCGCACAGAGTCGCAGGGCAAAGAGCATACGCAGAAATGAAAGGTATAGATCCGGTTAAAAAAAAATAAATAAACCGAAAAATAAGCAGAGAGAAAATAACAGTAAACTGCAAATAAAGACTGTATACCTCCAGATCTTAAAAATGACGCAGATAGGGCTACCGGAAACCTTTTCGCGTGAAACGAAAGGGGTTCCTCACTGGAACAGATGCTACGAACACAACAGAGCAGTCCTCTTGGCCCGAAAGCAGGTAGAAACAGTAGATCTAGGAAACGACAGCCACAGGCAGTTCTACCGGCTTCAGATTTGGATCACCAACGGACGCGTCCCTCAAATAGCTCTGATACCATGTAGGAATTTACAGGGTAAGTTCCTCAAACAGAACGCCAAAAGGACACTGCTCACAAACAGATCACAGATCAGTACACTAGTATTTTGATGTGGTTAAAACCCTCAGAGAGGGAGACAGCCCACGGCCTGCGCCAACGTGGCTACTACAGGCAATTTATTAATAAAAGAATGAAAATTTACATAAGCTTCTCTCATGCACGGTGAACCTACAAATGACCCTCCATGCGCTTTAAATAGAAATTCATGGACCAATCGGGTGTCAAGCCACGGATCAAATGTTGGTAATACCGAGGAGAGAATGAACCGTCGGATCACTACATATCGTGACCGTCGGATTGTAAGTTACAAAATATACAACGGTAAAGAAACACACTTTACCTAACGCTAACCTAACTCTATACTAGACCATGTTGAACTTAACTATTCCTATGTGTCGGAATATCCTAACAAGGTATAAAGGGTAGCAACTGGTTCTGGTTATGGTGGAACTGCTCCAAAACTAAGAGGTCAAGAGGCTGGCTAGTAAAATTGCTCATCGTTACGGTTCCTCAAGAAAGGTTAAAACAACTAAGTGAAAGTGAATGATCAGCCAAAGAGATGGTGTCAATGGAATGGAGAAAAACCCAGGGATATCTAATGGGAGAGGCTGATAAAAATGGAAATCACGAGAGCTAAAATGGAGATGGGTTCATTTTCATACGAGCCTAAACCATGGAAAACTATGCTTCAATTCGGTTTCATGTTTACACAATCTTGAAATGAAAAACTATGCTTGGATTCAGTTTCATGTTTACACAAGTTTGAAATGAAAAACTATGCTTGGATGAACAAATGGCATGCCCCCAGCATGATGAGAGCCAAGGCACATGCCCCTCAAAATTCATTTCATTCACCCAAGTAAACATCGATTTTCTAAAAGGTGGATGGAATGAAGTTTCACTTTCGAGATCAAGGAAAGACTCGACTGGAATTTGACAAGATCTTAATCAAATACTCGATTTGGAAAAGGGAGTTGTTTCATTTTATAATGAGGTTGACATAGTAAAAGAACTATCCTTAAGACTCCTTGTTTCATTTTTTAAGGATCTTGACACAAGACCAGGAACCATGCTCCAACACTTTATTTCATATTTTAATGAGGTTGACAAAAGACCAGGAACTATCCTCATGACTCCTTGTTTCATTTTTAAGGAGCTTGACACAAGACTAGGAATCATGCTCCAACACTTTGTTTCATTTTCTAACGAGGTTGACACAAGACCAATAACTATCCTCATGAATCCTTGTTTCATTTTTTAAGGAGCTTGACACAAGACTAGGAACCATGCTCTGACACCTTGTTTCATTTTTTAACGAGGTTGACACAAGACCAAGAACTATTCTCATGATACATGTTTCATTTTTTAATGAGGTTGATACAAGAACAAACTATCCTCACACATTGTTTAATTTTTTAATGAGGTTGACATAGAAAACGAACTATCCTCGTACGTTCTTTCATCTTTTAATGAGGTTGACACAAAAAAAGAGCTATCCTTGTAACAGCTAATCATAGACCATACAAGAACATGGCCCCCAAGATGTCCTCACTGGATGGGAGAACTACGCACTAGGAGGAACACATGTCAAATAGTAGAAATGACATATTAGGTTCTAATGCCCCTAATATATAATTTACCATGCCATCTATGTGATCATCAGTAGATGTGGAGTCGGAATGGGCAACCACATAATTGACTTGTGGCGGTGAGGGTACTGCTTGCAAATGAGAACCAATAGGGGATGGCAGTAGGATTGGAGCCATATGGTGATTGACAAATGATAATTGATCAATGGTCACTATTATCCTTTTGTGTGGAAAACAAACCACATGGAAGAGCAAAGAAGCAAGAGCTCCCATGACATAAACATAGTGTGCCCAAGGAGAAGATCGAAGTCTAAGGGACCTTGGAATACCATCATGTCTATATAGACGGTGTTTCCTCCTAAAGTAATAGGGAACTTTGGAAGGATCCCTAAAGGTTGACTAGCTCCTACATTGAAATCCAATAGATTATGGGTGACATGCACAAGCTATGGGGATCCCAAAGCTTGCCAAGTAGGAGAAGACATGATGTTAACAGATGATCCTTGATCTAATAGAGTGACATGTACTACCATATTATAGGCTTGTACCGTATTGTGGAAGGGCACATAAGATGGGAGGCAGAATGCAGTCAATTGACACCAATCAAAAGAAGAAACAAAACTACTTGGTGGGGGTATGATAGGATTGCCCCATGCTTTATAGTAATAGGAAAAGGACTCTCCTAAAAAACTAGGATGGGAGGGCCACTCTTTAATTGATGAGAATATGAGGAGACAAGAAGAACATGAGTAGTATGATCACTACTCTCTTTGGGAACAAAGTGAACAATTGAAGGCGGAGCCAAGTCGACACTCTTTTCAACCAATGGTTGGTCGGGAATAGACACAAGAGAGTCATGCCCAGGAAGAGCAGGATGGGCAAGAGATGAATCCAAGTCAATCCCTTTACCAACTAGGATAGGGTTAGAAGAAAGCCTCTGATAACCAATAGGAAGTTGGGGATGAGGAGCCGTAAGGTTTTCCAAAACTTTGGAAGATTTATCCAGAAGAGGACAAAGGTAAAGAAGATGCTCACCTTCACATAACCTACAGGGGAATTAAATTTTTCCCTTCTTCTTACCATCACTAGACAAGGGTGTAGTATTGACATGATCTCCAGAGGTTGATGGGGATGGTCAATCCAGATTTTGAGACCATACCTCTAAGACTTTGGGAATACTAGGATAGTCTCGAAGGAGATGGTCACCCTTACATAGCCTATAAGGGAATTTTACCTTCCACAAAGGATCGAAAGGTTTGTCAAAGGGAAGTGCAAATGGAGCATCAACTACATGGTTGGCCTCTTGCTTATCTGACTTCTTCTTCTTCATCTTCATCTTCATCTTCTTCTTCTTAGCCTCCTGGTTACTGGATTTCAAACTTTCACCAGGCAAAGTAGAAGAGGAGGGTGAAGAAATAAGTGAAGAAGGTGATGGGTCAACCTTAGAATCAACATGGTGTTATTCAGGTGAAGGAGATGGCTAGATAGAAGTTGGGACACTCAAGACCACCAAGGTCAAAAATAACGAGATAGGTAAACCAATAGTTAACCCAGGAAGGGACAACATTGCCATATAAGGAGTGTCAGCATTTCCAAAAGATGGAAAAGGACTAGGACTCCCATTGAAGGGGAATTGTTGATTGGTAAACTCTGGAAATGTTGCCATTGGAATCGACCCTAAAGAATCACTAAGGAAGATAACTTTAACCAGGAATATTTCATGGGTAGTTAATTTTAAGACACTGAAACAAAACTTTGATTTTCATGTTTTAAGAGTTGAGAAAAGGATGAAAGGTGACTCTAGTCACTTTTAGATTTAACGAGCTTGAAAGGACACGTGCTCGATGATCTCTTCAAATTTAAAGAGTCAGTAAAGATAAAAAATGAGTAATCATGGTACTTTAGGCATAAAGGATTACTAGGTGATCATGAACTGCAGAATACATCCCAATGAACCGAAAAGTATGAGCATACAATCTCCCCGAATGATGTGTTTGATATATCATGTTTACAAGGCGATAGACTCGGATTCCTATAGATAAAGGATTGAAACCTATAGGGGTATCCCTTTATATACATGACAGTATGGGGAGCAAAAGTTCGTTCTAGTGTTTTCTAATGCAAGATTGTTGCGAATGACAACATCTAGGTTTAAAGATGTCAGAACACGTCTCTAGTCTATAGCACTGAATGTGAGCGTTAAGTTTCAATGCTTCCTTAGGTTAATTCAATAAATTTTAACGGTTTATATTGAATTAGGTTTCAATTTGAAGGCCCTACCATTGTCATTTGAAAACTTCTATATGCAACGATATGAGAAAATAAATCTTTGTCTTTGATTAAAGTTTACATTAATTGAGGTATAGAGAACACACAATCAATGCAACAACCAAAGAATGAAATATTTTACTAATACATGCCCTAAATGCACTTAATCTTCCTTTAACAACACCTTTTTTTTATTTCATTTCTCATGCCTATGATGATGTAATTCTAGCTTCTCAATAACGCTACTAATGCAATATTTTCTCTTAAGTAAACTAGAATGATGTTCTTCTTTTCATAAAATGCAAAATGAATCTTTCACATAAATCTTTTTGATGACGTAATTCTAGCTTCTCAATAATGCTACTAATGCAATATTTTCGCTTAAGTAAACTAGAATGATGTTCTTCTTTTCATAAAATGCAAAATGAATCTTTCACATAAATCACTTTAATGAAAAGTTTCACAATTCTGAACAAACAAGCATCAATCAAATCCAAAGCATGATAAATGAAACTAAAAGAAACTTCTTCCCTAAATCAAACTAACCAAACACATAAATGCTTCAATCGACAAACCAAGAAATGTAATCTATGCTCGGAAAGAGAAAAGATACACTTGAAATAAGAGAGCAAATTAGACTCTTTCACTCATTCAATTGAAAATGAAGCAATGAAGATGTTGCGATTGAAAGATGGATTAAATGAAGCAACAAATAATAAACTTGACAAAATGAGAAAACAAACAAATTAATGGTAATTGACCTATATGCTCTAGGGTCATAGAACCCATCCAAAAAACTCAAAAAATCAAGAAATGAAACTGTAAGCCAATCAATCAATCAAACCTAGAAAACAAAGAATCCCAGTCACTTCTAGGTGGAAGAAGAGAATCTGAGGGTCAAGACACACTGGCACTGGAATGGGAGAAACTCTAATTTTTCCAAACTCAAAAACCAACATGACTTTTTGGCTGAAACTAGCACTAAAAAGGGGTCTAACGTGACTGTCAAGCTAAAAATGGCACTGATTGGCATGATTGTTTGGCTGAAACTAGCGTTGATCGGGGATCGACGCGACTGTTTGGATGAAACTAGCGCTGATCGAGCGATTAAAAGAAAAAATAAAAAATAACTTCACACAGGGCCAGACTTAACATATCAGAGGGTGGACTAGTGTCTGTATGCCTTCAAACAGGTCAATAATGATCCAAAAGACCATAAAAAACAAACTAGGCACACAAGTAGAAAAACCAAAGTGATGAAAAGGAGATGTATTTCACTAGTATGGTCGCCACTTTGTGGCGTAGGAATATCCTCTCTGCAGACAGAGACGATCCCTCTCTCATAAGAGAGTGGGTCTAGCCACAAAGAAGACAATATAATGTAAATTTCCTTAGATTAGAATCGAATAAGAGGGCCTACCTCCTATAACGCTAATCTACTTGATGGTGATCTTGCTTCCTTGCTCCAACTTCCTTTCATTCCTTTCATTCAAGTACCTCAAACAAACATGCAAGAAACAACAACAAACATGATAGCATAAAATCGAATCCAATCTACTTAAAAGGTCAAGGAGTTCTAAGCTGTCAAATGTAATATTACACTTGATATAGGAAATAAACCATTAGTTGTATTAAAATAAACTTCAAAAATAAATACAACTGAAGCCTTGACGTTGGAGATCTCCTTTGTGGTATCCAAGTCCCACTACATGCCTTTTCATCACTCTTTTTGCCCTCTAGCTTGACATGAAATGGCTTCCAAGATATAACTCTCTCTCCTCATGCTTTAGCTACCAAAGACTATTCTTTTGTCATCTACAACTAATATTCTTCTATCAAAAGCTAAAGATTTCATAATTTTGTAGTTGGTTCTATCTCTCCACCACTTTCACATTGTAACCAAAAAGGGTAAGAGGAAGTGGTTTATATAGGGAGAGGAGGATAAGAATGAGATCCACTCAAGGGGGAAGAAGAACTTATCTCCTTGGGAAGGTCCACTTTTAAGGGGGGAAAGAACCTTATATGGAGTTCTTGACCCTTATCCAACCAAATGAACATCCATCACATCACCACTAGAATTTTCTAGACGTGAAACTATATTTCCTTTTATAAAAAAAATCCAGAAGTAGATTGGCATGGGTATTGGGCTAATAGTAGTGCTAATCAACGCAGGTCACATTGTAAAAATCTGCCATCGGTGTGGGTGAGACACTGGGAAAGAGCGTTGATCTTAAAAACTAGGTTTTAAGAACGATTCTTTGGAAATGTTCTTAAGGGAGTGGGGACTACTTTCTTCGAACTTCAAGGGATGTAAGAGCATAAGTTTCATGGTGAAAATATAACACAGTAGTCACTACTAGGGTTCTCCAGGATCAGGAACGGGGAGTGACTGGAGAGTGAAAAAATATTGTGTAACAAGGATGGCCATGAAACCATGTAAATGACCTTAATACAACCATCCCTTTAATGATTAGCCTTTCCTAAGTTTTATGTTGGGGCATGTGACCTCTCCATACTTGGTTATGTTAACTCCATGTAACTAAGAAAATTTTTAATAGTTGCAATTCCAAATTAAAATTGGATCTACATCAAGTCATGAGTCACAATCAAGGTTGAAACTTGACATTATTCTTAATTATCAATCTAAATTTTATAACAATGTTATATTATAAATTCCCTTCACTTTATGTTCATTTAAATTTATAAACTATCCATTTTTTCATAATTTTCAATATTTCAAGTATAACATTAAAAAAAATTCCTTCTCTTTCACTAACATACATATATGCCTACCATTTATAAATTTATTTATATGAGATTGATATGCATATATTCCTTTCTCATTGATTAATTGTTTTAACATCATCCCTATCATAATATGTTGCTTATAGTAAGTCCACTTTCATAGTTTGTTTAGTAACATGCATATATGTTTTCAAAAAAAATGAAAACAAAAAAGTTTCTGTGTTCACCAGCGTTAATATAGTTTGAGTAAGTCTAATGGTTAAGAGTATGCGTTTCCTCTTAAGAGGTCATAGGTCCAAACCGAGAGGGGGGTATAGTATGCACACCTCCATAGAAATTAATAATCAAATCGTTGCATTGAGATGGGTCCCTTGTCCCACAAACAAGGGGGTTTCATACATGAATTTGGTGTTTGGCTTAGTTGTGACCTTAAAATGTATTATAAGTGCAACCTGATTAGGCCTAATGGTTATGTTGAAGTGGCTACAACAACCCTCAAAAATGTTTCCTTTTCTTTCTTTTGGAGCCTCCCTACTAAAATCTCAGCAACTTGTCTTACACTGCCTAGGTACTTGTGCTTTTATTTGAATTTTATCTTTCACTTTACAGCTTATGTTTGCTTACTTTCTTTGTTGTTTAACCAAAAGATGACCCCATGACTTGGTTGCAATCTAGTTCTAGCACTAGCTTGATGATCTGCGCAATCCTAGAGGGAAACTAGCCTTGCTCTCAGGAAATGAGTAGTTCAACCCAATAGTAAGCTTTGACTCTAGAATTGTGTAGAGTTAGCTGGCAGCTTGTTTTCACCTGGAAAATTACACAGAGCATGAGAGGTAGCGAGAGCCACTCAACCTAGGAATTTCTTAGAAACATTCCCTCAACTACTGTCCAATGCATATGTCGGTGAGTTACTAAGTTCTCCCCAGAACTACGCAATTTATCCATGCATGCATGGCATCCTTTCCTAAAAAAGCAAAAATAAAAAAGGGGAAAAAAATCCCTAAAAATAGGGATCTATTTTTAGTAGTTGGAGTTACACTTCAGTTAATTTTAGAAATTTCCACCATGTGTCACGTTTTCCTAGATTTTTGGCCTTCACGTCATAAACCCTAAATCGATTAAATATACTTAATGGATACCACCAAAGCTCATTTTCACATTCGATTTTGGAGCTCTAGCATTCTTGAGGCATCTAGGAACCTTCAACATAGCCAGCACAACTTTCCGAGTAAGTCTTGTTTTTCTTGTCTTTTGTTGCTTTTTCCATGGTTTTTGTTTCCTTGGCTTGTGAGAGTGTTGTTTTAACCATTTTATTGAACGACCACTAGATTTTTTATTTGTTTTAGAATATAGAAGTGTCGTTTTAAGTTTTCCATTTCCTTTCTTAAGTGTCACATTCATAACCCAGTTTTTGCACTAATGGTCGTCATTGCGGAGACTCTATCCATAAGATTTGTTTTTTCTTTTGTTTGACTAATTCCTACATTTGTTTTGAATGCATGCATCACCATTCACTTATTTCTGAACCAACCATTTCTCAGACTCTCAGATCTTCTCATTTTCATGTTTCCCAGTCTGGGCTACCTTGGCTCGAATCTAGCTCTTCCTGGCATGCACTTTGCATTTCTGGAAATCAAGGCTTTGCCTTGGCTCCAGGAATTGCACGAAGGCTGCCAATGACTAGCTCTAAATGTGCATTGCACAGTTCCAGGAGCCAGTCCCAAAGTCTTTCCCACTGGGATTGTGTAATGTGCATTCCCAGCCAACATCAAAGCCAGACTGAACTGCACATTGCGTAGTTCCAGTCATCAGCAAGCCTCACTGGACTGCGCATTGCATAGTTCTAGTCATCATCACCTCTCACTGGCATCTAGGAATGTGCAATGCACAGATCTAGCTAATAGCCCCTCACCTCAGAGACCCAGATTTGTGAAATATTTCCCAAAAATTACCTAGTTTGTTGCATGGTATGTCTTGAAGTGATTTCGATTTCAAGCTAGCATTTGCATGCCATGAGTGTCCTCTCTGTCTTTAGGTACATTATTTGTTGAGTAGATTCCTAGTAGTACAGGTAGCATGACTTCCAAGAGATCTAGATCAAAGGATACCATTAAGAGAAATATTGGAGATGTAGTTGAACATGTGTCAATGAACTTTTTAGTCTATGTAAACACATAATTGTTCATAGAGAGGGATATGAAGATAACATGGTGGGAAATTAAGGACATATTTGCAGGTAGCTTCAAGGAAGATTTGGAAGATCGACAGGTCTATGTCAACATCCACAAGTCAGGCTTATATAAGGTTGCATGCAAGTACACTTCCTTCCCATTTGCAGACATCATTCACCGGATTGTCTCACATACCAATCCCGAGACAATGACATTGAGCAGTTCTAGTGGAACACAACTTGCTACCTTAAGGATGGAAAACTATCATTAGATGTATCACTTACCACAACCGGTGAACCACATGGATGCACTCTTCTATACCCCCAAAAAGAATGTGAATACAAGAGACATCATGAAGCATTAGGTAAAAGAGCCATCGAAGTTTAGGTTGACACCCAATCAAGTCTACAAGATTGAGTCACTCAGGAAGGCCTACCAACTCTTGATCATCTTTTCATGTTGCTTGTATGGTCAAGAGAGCATGGATGTTGGCATGTTGGGGCCTGACCTAGGTTCAGAAGTGATTTAGCCAAACAAATCTGGAAACTACCATCCCTTTTGACAATAGTTTGTGGTGCGCGGACTGAGGTCTCACTCGAGGTAGTATGGGAGGGTGTTGGAACCAGGTTTCCACACCCTAGGGATGTCTTGATGAATTTTGGGAAGTTCGCAAACCGATCCTGCGTGCTCGCACTATGCAGCTGTCTAACCTTCGCGTAGCTCTGTGAAGAGGCGCGGTCTAGATCCCTTATCCTTACTGTGTTATTATTATAGATCTTAACTTAATTTTGAGGGCCCAATATTCTTATCAATCATTCAACATCCATAACAAGTGCGTGCAATCATAAACTGTAAAGAGATCCATAAACCTATAACATAAGCATAAACATATAGATCTACGAATAGATGAGCAATATTTCAGAATCAACTTAACTTTCACTACCCTTCTATTCCATTACAATCCTAACTCTGCCCTATGCACTCAGCTACAGGGATCTGTGCACACAGCTACAGACTCTACCAAGCCTCTATGCACATAGCTACAGAACCTCTTCCTACTCCTACAACCCAAGACTCAGACTTACAAACTCAGAGCGAATATCGCATTCAGAAACCCATATCCCTTAAGATCAAGACTAACCACCTCAAAAACTGACTTCTACACTTAGAGCCTCGCTCTATTTATATATTCCCATGGTCTGTGGACCATGGGTAGGCCAACACATTCTATATTAAATTACAATATTTTAGGGCAAACAACCCTATATTCTCGTGCTTTGCATCTACATTTCGCAGGGTCTTACATTACTTTTGACCAAAATTCAGGCTACAAGCCCCAAAAATCTGTTATGGAGGGATATGCTACCCAACAGGTCCCCAACACAATCATCGTGATTCGTCTTGAGTCACTTGTCTGGTGCGGTGATATTTGCGCGAAGTTCATCCAGCAACTTCTGCGCTTTGCTTACATCCATAACAAATTCTTTTGCTGTCTGCTATACCCATTGTGTGTGTATCTCTGATGCCTCGTTGTCAGGTGTCATTCCTTGCCTAAGTGCATATACGCCTTGCATTTGTGCCAACTTTCCCTTGATCTTGGCGGTGACCATAAATGCTTCCTCGAGCCAAGGCTAGATGTGGTCCTTAAGCACTACTTCTTTTTGATGCGCGGTGTTATCACCCTAAAATCTTTGTCTCTAAGCTTTGTTTCTTCAAATTCATTCTGAGGTGGGAGGATTTTATGGTTAAACTTGCGCTACGAAACTGCTGAAAGTCAAGCTTTGTCTTCTGGTTTTAGAAATCTTTTTCAAGATCAGTTTCTGGTCAAATGAAAGGGTATTTTGGAATTTTGAAGGAGGTTTATCTTCATCAACTCTCCTAATACAATAACCTATCTCAATTTATTAATAAGTGTTTTCAGTTGGGAGATACTAAGCTTTCATTGAGACCCTACTTTCAGAAAACGGATTTTTTCCTGTTTGCCATGTGTTTTTCAAGGACAGATTCTGAACAGCTGGAGGAATGTTTTAAGAAACCAGGAGAGGTTTTTGTTCTAGACAACATGGGCTACAAAAACATCCTTCAGTTTCATAAAATGTGTCATGGATGAAGAGATAAAGGCTCTGAAATTTTCAAGGATCTAAACCTAAAAAACAGGGAAACATGTTCCCTAATTTCTAGGGTTTGTCATCAGCAGTTGGGTGACCACGTGGGAGGCTTCATCAAATTCGACTTCATAGAGTTTTAGGTGTTAAATAATGCTTTAAATGATTAAATAAGGTTGTTGAATCATAATGAGGAGTTACACTCCTAGTTGTATTAGGTCACTAGCACTCCTAGTTAACAGCTAGTTCTAATTAATGGTTTGTTTTATGGTTAGAATAGGTGTCACTGATGGAAAATTCGATTTCTCTTGATGAGGGATGATGGAATCATATTTGTAAATGCTTTATATAGAGCATGAGGTCGAATTAAAAAAGGGTTGGAGACTTTTTGGCTCAGCTGCTGCTTTATGTGCAGACTGTGTATATTTTTAACCTAATGCAGATTTCTACTTAGACAACTCAAGATTCATGAAGAGCTCTTGTATGTTCTTGTTATGATGGAATTTTCCAATACTTACATTGCAGTGGTGTTTACTTATGATACTCAGAATTCATCACTGATGCTCTGACTTCCTTCATAGATAAACTTACTATGTTTCACTGTTTTGTATTGTCATTTCTACACTCAAACTCTATAATGCCTTGACTTCCATGCTAGGTAGAATGCTTTGGCTTCACTACTCAGGATTCATGAAGGATTTCTTATATTCAAAATGTGTGTTGTCCTTTCCTTAGTTTGTTTACAGTTGCATAGGTGTACAATCACTCAGAATTCACTGGTTGTGCTCTGACTTCCTGTGTGCACTTATGCTCTGTGGTTCCATATGTGTGTTGTGTTCTTAATATTCAAATGTTGAATGCCCTTACTTCATGTTAAGCTGATCTTGTTGTGGTACTGAAACATACTTTGACTCCATAGCCCAATGGTAGCCAGCCTTCATCT
>APFE031724369.1:24413-35547 GCA_000404065.3 Pinus taeda
TTCCTGTGTGCACTTATGAGCTGTGGTTCCATATGTGTGTTGTGTTCTGAATATTCAAATGCTGAATGCCCTAACTTCATGTTAAGCTGATCTTGTTGTGGTACTGAAACATACTTTGACTCCATATCCCAATGGTAGCCAGCCTTCATCTTTCAACCTATAAACATATACAATTACAAACCATAGAGTTAGCCATCTATTCAAATCATTAATCAAAATCAATAACCCTTTGAGAGAGCCCTCTCTGGCTAAGGAGGCTAAGCCTTAGTCAAAAGTCTGGTTTGAAATAGTTACTTGAAATTAACCTGGCCTGCAGCCTTCCAGTGCTTGATTTTGAGATAACACGCGGCATCCACCTGTGCCTTGAGAGCCTGGTCCTCCCGCATCTTGGCCAGCCGCTGAGCAAGGGCAACTGTCTGTGCGGTCCCCTGGACATTGTCATAGGCCTGCTGTAACTCCCGTGCTTGTATCTCTAACCATTGTAATGTTGGGTCTTCCTGCAGTAAAGTGAGCGTGATGAGTGACTAATCTAACAAGCCTATGCACTCTTTTATAGCATGCTCTATTACTTCCAGCCCTGATTGAATGGAACGGTGCCATTGTTCTCTAAACTTCGATGGTGGAGAGGGTTGTGCCTTTAGCCTTAGCTTCACGATCTGCAAGTTGAGGTCCAACTGGATCCTCGTTGCTTCATCCTTCACCTCATGGAATCCACTGGCCAATTTGTGGATCTGTATTCCCGCTGGTAGTCTGCTACAATATCAAGTTCAGGGATGCGATAACATTCCCCCTCGATGATTTGCTCCAACTGCTGAGTCTGTGCTACCGCTTCATCGCGTTGGAGGCTCAACTACTCAATATTGATTCATTGTTCATTGAGCATCTGTATTGCTCGTCCTTCCCTAGTGTGGAGCTCTATCATCGCTCTATCTTGTAGCTGGTATAATATCTCTCACGGAAGGGAAGCCAAGTTTAGTCCAAGTCCCTTGATCCAGCCTACTGCGGCTCTGTCCTTTGCGTTCTTCGCTGTCAGTGCTCCTTCTGATAGTGCAATGGTATTAGCCATTTTCTCTTGCAACAACTGCTCGGTTGCTGATGTACCCGTAGCCCCTCAGGTAGCTACCATTCCCTGCTATAGAGGCCACACCTAAAGCTCCTGGAGTTGCATCCTGAGTGCCCCCAACACATTCTTCTACTTCGTCATTGCCTCTTGGAGTGCCTCCCTGGTGACTTTGCAAACTATGTCGTCGATGTCATATAGGCCACCCTCAGTCAATGTAATAGGCTCCCCATCCAACTTGGAAGCCTTGCCCTTCTTCTGTGGCCCATTTTGTTTTGTCACACGTAGTCATTTCAATTATGTCCAGGTGGTGCTTGGGTTTGCACCTTCTCTTGTATCATCTATCCCCTGCCCTGTCGTAGTGGCCTCGGCTGTTGCTGTCTTTTCTGCAGTGGCCTTCGCTGCCTCCCGAGATGCCCATACTTCTTCAACTAGCTGTTTGTTCCGCTTTTGTTGTGTTAGTAGCTTAGTGGCAGCCTCCTGTCTTTGAATATCCATCGCATCGTGCACCCCCAGATCTAGTGTGCAACATTTTGGTGGCCATGTGTCAAGCACTACGAAAACAATGTCATCTATTGCGATGAAGGGGAGTGTGGTCTACTTCTGCTCTGGTTCCTTCCACACCTTAATATACACATTGTGCATATAAGCTTTAAAGTCTGTAAAGCTCTCCATACTACCATAGTCGTACGCTTGGCTCCATCAGTATCCAAAAGATTTTGATTTCCTGGATTCACATGACATCCTTCGTCGCCCATAGTGACACATATTTTTCTTCCTCTGGCCAGTCCTGGTCCAAGGCAGGAAACTAACTACCCTCAAGCAATTTACCTGTAACCAACAGGATGGATAAGAGCAACCACGCGTAGTGGAAGGTCTTACCCTGCTCTTGGGCCTCCCTACAGTTCGTCAGGAACTCGTCGCAGAGGAACTGCACCTAGTTGAATCGTACCCCTTTTGTGTGTTTCTCGGCCAACGCGATGACCATTGTTGGTACCTCATTTCCACGACATTTCCTCATCACCTTTCCTATCAAAAATTAGGTAGTGACGCGGATCCCTTTGTTCTGAATACTAGTGATAACGTAATCCCTCGACTTTTTCTCCAACTTATATTTCTTTTTCATGGCCTCCACAATCACCAAGTCTCCACTTGTGCTAGATATTTCCGCGGGGTCCCGTCCTATATAGGGAAGCCAAGAAATCCTATGAATGAGCTCCACCGTGATGGGAATGGGCTCCTCCAGCCATAAGTACCCATCATGCACCAGGAAAAGTAGTTGCCTGATGACAAATATCATGAGTGGGGCCTGATGAAAGTGTGGAATCGATAGGAGGTGGAGTAGCTCAGCCTCCTCCACCCCACGCAGTCATCTTCATGGCTGCAGTGTTGTAACTACCCCCTCCGTTCTTTGTTCCATCAACTGGCTAGTTTCCAAATGAGGGAACTTCTCACTATCCGTGAGGTCCCAGTCTTCAAACTTCATAGTGGGTATGCGGCCCACAACTGAACCCTCAAACAGAGCTCCCTCAGGGAGGAACAGGGTGTTGAGTGTGCTTTTAATGGCATCCAAATCTTTAGGTATCTTTAGCCTCCCCTTCCACAGAGGGACATACTTGGGCAACTTTTTCGTGGTGCGTACTGGCTAGATGTCTTCTCCCACCTCTTCCTCTGGCTCCATCTCTTCTACAAAGGTCTGGGGATCCTCCTCCTCATCATCGCTCTTAGTATTAACCATTTTTCCCTTTTCTTCCATTGACAATTTGGCAAACTGTGGATTTTGTGGAGACATACGGACTGGTCCTATAGCCTGTGGGTCCTTTTTGGGCCTCGGCGTCCAGGTCAATTTAGGGATTTCTGGTGCATCACCTACTAGTGGCGTAGAACTCTACATAGCTCCCTTGGTTGTTGACATTATTATGATCGGGGAATCCTATGTATCCTTTGGCAATGCTTCAAACTATGGACTTGCTTTTACAACCTCCAAGTTCATCAAGTTCATGCCCGCTTGATAATGCAACAACTTAAAAATTCCAAGGGTTGTTCGGTAGAGGGCCACTTGTGATTTATAGGCCTCTTTGAATTCAAATTCGACCGTTCCCCCCGGATTCAGCTCATTAATGCGAGACTGGCGGCAGATAGTCCCAAATCTTGTTCTGACATTATGTCTTAATTGCCCGCCATCTGCTCCTCGTTGTCTTAAATTGGCCATTTTGTCATGAACAGTGACACCAATGATCACTTTCTTTCCAGTCTGCATGACAGCGCAGTGCCCAGTGCGTGAACGCAACCTGTGCATCAAACTGATCCTACACATGACTTCCGTGTCACACAACTCCCATACAAACTCGTTTATAGTCCTGTGCTCTCTTACAACTACTTGGAGCATTGAGACTGTGCTTCCTACGGATATTCAGGTGGTCGACTACTAGTGTGAGACTTCAAGTCACCTTTCCATCCAGTCCGCGAGCCTCACTTATTTACCCTCGCACCCGTCAATGCCTCACGTTCTTCCTTATGTGGTGTGCCTCCTTGGTGACTTCATCTGCTAAGGTGTGGTCATAGCCCTAGTACTATATCCAAACATTCTTGGTGACAATCTTCTAGTGTAGTGGTAGGGTTGCCTATATGTGGCCCCATCCTTCTGTCAACGCATAATGCCTATGAGATTTTGGTTTCCAACTTTCTGATATCCTCGTCCATTAATATTCTTTCCTGCTTCAGTTGTACCAGGTTTTCTTCGAGTTTGTGAATCTCAAGGTTCCCTCTCTGAATGGCTTCTTGAATCTGCATATGTTCGTCCTCGTGCGGCTACATAATTTCTTCTCTTTAGTCCCTGCGTGCTGTCGCAATTGTAGGAATGTGAGGATTCTTTCCCAAAGCTATGGCCTTGACCCTACTCATCGTCTTCAAAACCATCTCTACACTCAGGTTCCTACACATGGCCCCATAGGCCCATCGAATCGTTGGCATGTGCAGCTCCCAATCAGTTCATCCTATCTGGTAGACTCTATTCATGATTTTGCATAGCTTTTTGAATGCTCTGTCATAGAATATTTGTAGAGTGTGTCACCTTCCCTGTTGTCGTGTTAGGTTTTGACTTCCGATCCTTAGTCTAGGAGGTGCTTGCATAGCACACACCTGCACCCAACGACACAGGTGGGTGCAAAGCCTGCTCCGTTTTGGTTGCCCAGCTCGCGTTCGATGCTGGGGACTTCCAAACCATAAGCACATCTATCTTTTATATTCGTACAAGTGCTCCATAGCCTTCTTCTGTTGACTCCACCATCGTGCGGGTGTCACGCGCAATGCCCATTCCAGTGCATCGTACTGCTGGTTGTTCTGGTACTACACTTTTGTCCAAGAATTCATCTACTCTTGTTACCCCATCATAGGTTGGCAGTTCCCTTGCTTCGGTCATCATGTGTTGCAGTGATCTAATCATCATGTTGCAATTCAATGTTGGCCCTTCATGCAACTAGTTCTACCAGCGTTCTATTTCTTCATCTAAATCCGAAGTACAGGAACTGTCGTGCTCACTTGAGATTCTCCCATATGCAGTCGGGTTCACTTGATCTTGGTCTTACGCCATTATCTGGTAAATGCAATCCAGCTCATCTTCGTTGTCATCATTGCGCACAGGTTCGGTGTAGCACGCTCCTTCGGCTGGATACAGTGGAACTATTACGCATAGAGACTTTTTCTTGAATATCATCTTCTACTTCTTCAAGTTGATGAATCCATTCATATCAGTGGCCTAGTGTATTCCTAGCAACATGGGGTAAGGGTTGTTTTCATCCACAATCTCTATTACTTCAAATTCCATTTGTATGCTCACGCCTTCGATACCCACTGTTACCCCTTGAAACCTCCCCATGGGCAAGATCTTTTGTTGGTTTGCCATTTGTAATTGAATAGGGGACCACTATAACGCGGGCTTACCCATGCATTCCCATGTCTGCTTTGGTAACACATTTGCATCCAAACCCAAGTCTAGAATTACCTGATCCATTTCATATTCGCCAATCTGCGCCATTAATCTCATCTCCCTCACGATGCAGAATGTATGCTTTCCTAGTTTATGGACTATGCACGGTTCCCCTGACCCTGCACACCTAGTTATTAGTCCTTGTAGTCCTTTAGCCGCCTTATTATCACACAACAATTTCATGCACGTCTCTAAAAAGGTAGTTAACATAGAAGGATCCATCCTTGTCTCTGGTTGATCCTTACTACCTGAAGTAGAGGCCTCCATGAAGCTCTTCTTAGCTTCCATAAATGTCTGCTTTTCATGTTCCAAGTCAAACTTAGGTTCCTTTGTAGGAGCCTTGTGAACCCATGTATCTTCCTCGGGTTGCTTCCCATTATCTTCCCCTGTGGTTGCACCACTTCTGAGCACCATGTTCACATTGGGGTCTTCTTCTCGTGGTTCAAACCTTATCATTTGAATATTCTGTGTTGGATTAAGCTATAGTACCCCTTTCTCATGCATCTGTGCAATCAACATAGGACAATCTACGATTTCATGATCAAATTGCTCACACTATGAACAAGATATTCTCGTTGGGTTGGTACAATCATGAGTGTAGTGCCCTGGTCCTCCACAATTGTAATAGATTAATTGTCTATGACCCCTTCCTGGCCCCATTCCTCCTCATCCTCGACCTCGTCCTTGAAATCCAGTGCGTGCCATCCCCACGGCTAGGTCAAGGCCTCGTATTTCTATCTACATTCTATATGTTGGGGTCTGATCCATCATCAATTGATAGTTGTGACAAGTACGCTCGTCGTGGCCCACCGATCTACAAAAATTGCAAAACCGCTACTGGGGAGTCTGTGTATACTTATGTAACAAATGATAGTTTTCCATCATGTGCTTTCGTCCCACCTGAAATATCACACACCAGAGCACGGGTGCCGCACTTGGCCCTGCCTGTGCCTATGGTCTCAATGGCATTGGTCCCCCTCCTGTTAAGTAGTTCGCGAATACAGGACAATGGTCTTTGTCATGGCCCTGGCCTTTACATTTTATGCACCACACTTCTTCATGTACCTCTGGCTAGGGTGCCCTATCTTGTTTCAAGCTCTGCATTTCTAGGTAGAGAGTCTGAAGCTGCGCATGGATCTATTCAACTCCCAATCCTGGATCCTATATCAGTGTTTCATGCAACCTTATTGCCATTTTTAATGCTTTTGCCTGGGTTGAAAGCTTCTGCTATGACAACGTCATCCTCAAGTGTGGTGTCAAATACGCCACAAACCGCACACAGTGTTGCACATCCATTAGCGTCATATTAGCCTCGTGGATCATAGCCTTTAGTCTTTGATCCAGATCCCACGGGGTCTCACCTAGAAGCATCGTGATCTCTTTAAATCCAATGATTGACTGTGTCTCTGATTTCCGGCGGCTAAATTCTTTGTTCAACACATCCTGGATCTCCGTTATTCCTACATTTAGGTGATCATTCAAGTGCTTGATATACCATGTTAGCGCACAATCCTGCAGCGCACTCACCAATGTGGCCTTCTTAATGTTGTCATCTGTGACCCCTTGTGCTTCCCACACTGCTCTTACCACGAACCAGAACTGGTCCAGATCCTCATTCCCTACTCCTTTGAATACGGGTAGCTTGATCACGCTTACCATGCTAAACTGTGGGGTTGGTGGAGGTGGGGTGGGTGAAGATGGAGGTGAAGTAGGTGAAGTAGGTGACAGTGTAAGTGGAGGTGATAACTACGGAATGCGCTGCCTTATCAAACTAACCGCACTTCTCAGAGAAACTTGAGTGCGCTCTTCCTCGCTCTCTCGTGTGTTAGCGCTTGAAATTTCACCTCAGGCTGAGATAGGTAAACCTCAAGGCTACATCAAACCATTTAGCCTCGTAGCTAGCCCTACGGGGCAGGAGAAGGCTCTCTCCGGTCTATCTCGTAAAATCTCCAATAAATGAGATGACCAATAAGGTAACACTGATATTAGGCTAGTAAACTGATCAGAAAGATTGATTTTGGGGTTTTGGGTTTTTGGTGGCAAATTGAGGAGAGGGCAATTTTGGGTGCGGGGATGGGACACAGTTTCTGTAGGGGGTTCCTTGGGGCGAGGTAGGAGACAGTGTTGATGCCTTTAAATGAAGTGGATGGTCAGGAATGAAAGAAAGAGAGCTGAAGAGAGCAAACAATAACTTTGAATTCTCTTTAGACAGTAGAAAACATTGAAATTAAACAAACTTAAAAGCAGAGCATGGCAAGCATGAATTCTTACTTTAACACTTCATTTGTTTAATGTGCAGAAGTAAAGAAAGGAAATGAATCACATAACAAATCTTACAAGAACATTGAGAAAAACACCATCAACACATGAGTCCACAAGAATCCCAAAGAGGACTGCAAAACCCTGGTCTTCCTTAGCCAAAAATTGCAGAGATACAGTGAAATAATACAATGATAGCTTCTCCCTCAAGAGTCCAACCATGAAAATGAGCAAGAAGGTACATAATATAGATGATCTAACCTCTTTCCCTGCCTCCATGGGTTGAGCTCACTATCCTAGGAGCTGTTTCAACCACTTCTAAACTAAGCACTACAAACTAGGCAGCCAAAACAACTTGCCTCTATAAACTTGGAAACCAATTCATTCATTTAATTTTTACCCTTTTCATGAATGAATCTTCTAGAAGATTTACATAAAGGTAAAAGTGTCTAAAAAGTACCATAATTACATCAAAGGGAATCATCATTCACCTCAAAAAGTCAAACTGAGTCAAATCTGCGTTTTTTGGGCTGTATAGTGCATTTCTGGACAATTCTGCCTGACGGGTTGCGCCCCCCTGCCTGACGGGTCGCTCCCCTTTGGATCCATGTTTGGGGCACGTGCAGGTGGCCAAATTGAGCCAACGTGGGCTTGTTGGAAAGGTCAGTGAGTCTACTTTCCAACCCAATTGGAATTTTTGAATTTGGAGTTCATTTGCCCTGTCAAAAATCAATTCTCCCAAGACAGATTTCTGCAGTTCAAAAAAGTGGCAGAAAGTCAAATTTTGCATGTTTTTGACTTTCTGGAGGCCCAAAACTTCACAAAATCTCAAGTCCATCCATGAGCATATGATGAAAAATCTGGAAATGCTGAGTTTTTTCAAAATGGAGTTGCCGGGATGAAGGGTCTCACGGGGGGTGAGACCCGTTAATGAGCAAAAACCTGTAAATTGCCAAAAAATGCCAAAATTATCCAAAATGCTCAAAATTTCTTGGGATTTGTGCTGTGGCTGAGCTAATTAGTGCTATGCTCCTTCAAGGAAGCCTCGTCCAAGATACGGAGGGGATCGGGCCTGTTTGTCCGTTTTAATGCCTTTGCCAACTGCCTTTGAAGCACCTTCATCTTTGCTTTGCACACATGCATCCACGCCCAATAATGATTTTTCATGTTCCTCAGCAGTTTGTTATCTTGATTGGCCTTAGCCAACAGCCTTTTCAAATGAGCATTGTCCCAAATAAGCATAGATTCTCGATCTATGGGTCTCAAGTCACCGGGTCTCCTACGAGCCAATTCCCGGTCTTCACGAATCTTCTACAGCTCATATAGCTTGTGCTCATCCTCCAACTGTTTGTTTCGCTGCTCTAAATAGTTAATTATCCATTTTTCCATCAGCAATTTCGTGTGCAGCGACTCATTCTCGGCCCTTTGCTCTCGGATGATATCCTTGAGCTCTGTGCTAGGAGAACCGACATCAAGATCAATAACTGGATCACCTGACAATCTCTCCTCAATCATGGGCTGCTTGCCCCTCTCTGATACCTGTGCTGCTGTCGGAAACGAGGCCCCTTCCACCTGGTGTGGAGATAACACTCGCGGTGCTGATGAAGAAGGCGAGACCCCTTCCACCTGGTGTGGAGAAATTACTCGCCAAACTGCTACAAATAAGGCCCTTGGGCCTTTCTGATAGGTGACCAGAGGTGAGGAGCTGACATGTCTAGTGATAGGGATGTCATGCTGATGTGATGGTCCTCCCTCCTCGTGAACAACTTCAGGATGTGGCAGTGATGGTACTGTGAAAAACTCACGAGAGATGAACTCCTCCCATGAGATGCCCTACTGAGTCAACTGATGCAATACTACTAGCTGAATCAAACCATAATGATGAAGGCTCCTGTATTGCTGTGTCGGGGTCTTCCTCTGCAACATGGGCACCATCCTCTGAATGTTCTGAAAGAAGAAAACCGGGATGTTCATCATCCTCACTCGGGTGAAGTGCATCAAGAGGCGAATATGATATGAGTACACCTGTGAAAATCTGCCCTCACAGGTAAAATAGTGCATAATGAGCCTCATCATGGGAGCATACTCACTCCTGAAAACCTGAATGGAAACACACCTGCCAGATGTCTCATGAATGGTGGCCGGACATAAGGCTCAAAGTGAACACTATCTAACATCTTGCGCTTATTCCACACCTCACCAACATTAGGTATCCCTGTAGCATGTGAGATCACCTTGGGTGTCAATGTAAAGTTCACACCTGCAAGGTTGACATGTCCATCATGCAAGTGTAAAACAAAAAGGTGGGCCAACTCTCGGTGGTGCTGAATCCGAGAGATCCTTTCATAAAATTCATAGCAAGACATGTACTGGAAACATGAGACTACCATAGGACAAGCTTGTAACTCTGTCAAAGAGGTGGGCTCCTCTCGCTTATGATGTCCACCCTTACGAGTCTCCTCTGTACCTCCATCTCTGAAGCTGATGATTGGTCATCACTTTGCTCATAAGTTTCGGTTTCTGACATAGTTTAGAGCAAAGTGGACAAACTGTATTGTTGTTTCTGCCTGTAAAACGTGCTGAATTCTATGCTGTTTCAAGGGGACAAGGACATGAGGGAAATGTTAGGGGAGGGACCTTTTTACAAGGAATTGGGAATATAGGAATATAACAAGGAATTTAAGGAAAATATTGCAAACAATTATTGCATATAGGAATACATATTTATAATCAGGAATATTGGGAAATCATTTGCAAAAATCATTGCATATGGGAATACATGTATAGAAAGTAAACATATGGGAATATGAATACATGCATTAACAGGGGAAGATAGGGAAAATTTACAAAACTCTTTACATATTCACCAACAATTTCTTATGGTTACACATGCATATGGTGCAGCAAGATAAGGGTTTGAGTTTTTTTTTTGATGCTTTGGGAGAGGGATAGGGTTTGCATTTTATTTATAAAATAGTATGGGAAAATAGATATAAATACAAATGTGAATGGAAAGGGGAAGGAGGGAAACAATTAAAAAGGGAAAAACCTTGAAACAGCACAAACCCTAGCACATTTTAACCATTAATACTACAGTCATATGAAGGGGTTTCTCTTGCACAATTTTGATCATTAAAACATGTTCATAATATCCACCAATCGTAACCAGCAACCATTCCAAGATTAAGGAACCTACCTCAAGTGATTTGATGGCTTGGAGGGCGTTTGAGCAAATTTGAAATAAGATTGCAGGGAGATAGCTTGACGGGTCACGCACCACGCCCAACGGGTTGTGCGCGCCTGACGGGTCGCGCCCGTTGTAAAATCGCACTGTGGGAAACCTTCTGACGGGTCGCGCGCCTCTGATGGGTCGCGCACCTGGCCTGACGGGTCGCGCCCCTGACCAACGCCCGAACTTGCTCTGTTTTCGCTCCTTTCACTCAATTACTCTCTCAAACTTCTCTTGCAAGTGTCTAGGATGCACAATGAGAGTGATAGGAGGGAGATTGGGTTTTTATAAGTTTCATTTGAAAAAATTTCATGCTCAAACCCACTTTCTAATGTTTCTCTTTGACACTTTATAAAACTGACTTTTTGGTTTCTTTGTTCTGAAATTGACTCATTTAGTGCTTTGGCTTGATTCTTTTTGCAGGTAGATCATCTGAGGGATCTTGGCAAAGGGACCAGGGTTGCATTTTGTTTGCTGAAGACTTTCGAAATTTCATCACTTTTTACAAATATTTGAAAAATGACCTTGGCTTTAAAAACAGAGTTTTTAAATCCAAGGTGAAGATTAACTGTACCAGATAAAAATTTAGAAGAAACAC
>APFE031724369.1:40432-54565 GCA_000404065.3 Pinus taeda
AGCAAGGAAGTAGTTTGGATGCAGAGATTGTGTTAAAGTATGGGATTAGTACAGGGAGCTATAAGGATAGACTGTGACAGCCAAAGTGAAATTTTCTTGGCAAAGAACCCTGCATATCATTCAAAGACAAAGCAAATTGATGTTGAGTATCACTTTGTGAGGGATATGATAGAAGACAAAAAGGTTTTGTTGGTAAAGATGGACACTTTAAAGAATACTTCAGATGCATTAAAAAAATCTATGAGCTCTAAGAAGTTCTCTTGGTGTAGAGAAACAATGGGCGTTGTAAGGCTGGATAAATTACTAAGCTCTCTTGTGGCCTCCTGTGGCAAGAAAACAACAAGTGGGAGAATGTTAGGTTGTGTTATATTCTTTCCATGACTAGCCCATGTAGTTAACCGTGGCGGCCACCCCTTTGTTGCGTTGATTGCGTAGCAAGGGGGTCACAAGGGGTTTGAGTGGTGCAGGTAACCCCCCTCTATGGGCCCCAGAATTTTTTTTTTATGGACCCTATATTAGGTTGGTTGGACCTACCTATGGTTTTCTGCATGATTTTTGCACATGGTTTTGGATGCGATGGTTTTCAGTCCATGGTTTTGGACACACTGGTTTTTGGTCCATGGTATCGAATGCTTCGGCATGTATACATATGTAAC
Organism: Pinus taeda; assembly: GCA_000404065.3. Taxonomy (NCBI): domain Eukaryota; kingdom Viridiplantae; phylum Streptophyta; class Pinopsida; order Pinales; family Pinaceae; genus Pinus; species Pinus taeda. The sequence goes on from APFE031724369.1 coordinate 41,089, forward strand.
ATTTAAAGGAACATAATGAAAAATCACGCTGGTAGTCCGGGTTTTGGGATCCAATGGAAAATCTCTGTGTATATGTGTTTTATGTGTTATGCTCTCGCATTGTTTATTTTTTGTGTTTTAGAATTCGTATGCGGGTAATTTATATACAGTGTTAAAACCTACAAATGATTCTTTCACTTACGTAAAGAAAGATTTAGCAATTGTACCCATTTTAATAAGTCTTGATTTTACTAAAGATTTCATGATATTCTCTTTTGCATCTAATCATACAATAACAATTGTGTTGTTGTAGAAGAATGTTGAAGAACATGAACAACTAGTTTCCTTTTTCAGTAGAGCATTGAGAGATGCATCATTGAAATACAACATCATGGAAAAATAGACATTTTCATTGTTTAAGGAAATCAAGGATTTCAGGGTTTGTATTTTGCACTCACATATTGTTGCTTTTGTCTCTAGTGCAGATGTCAAGGACATACTCACTCAAACAGATCCAGATGGCAGAAGGGGCAAATGGACTGCCACCATTCTGGAATATGATATTGAAATCAAACCAACAAATCTTATCAAGGTTCAAGGGTTAGAAAAAATCATGGCAGAGTCTAATTTTAATGTGTTAGACATCAATTTTATTACAGAATTAGATGAACAGGAAGAGTAGGCGACTCCACTGATCTCAAAAGTTTTTAGCACATCACCGTGAAATGCTAACATAATTTTTGTTTTACAAAACTTATATGCTGCTCCTATTTTAACTAAAACCAAGACAAGGTTACTTAAAATGAATCTTTGAAATTCTGCATTATTGATGATAATTTATATTGGAAAGATGCTGGAGGAATATTACTAAAGTGTTTGTTGAAAGATGAATCAGACAGGGTCCTAGAGGAATTTAATCAGGGATACTGTGGTGGCCATCTATACTAGAAATCTATAGCCAATATAATCCTTAGAGTTCATTTTACTAGCCAAACCTGTTCTTTGAAATTTGCTACCTTTACCTTTGAAACCAATTTCAATAAAATTCCCTTTTCAACAATGGGGATTAGATTTCATTAGTGAAATTCACTGTAGTTCCTCAGGCCAACACAAATGGATTTTGACAGCAACAGACTACTTTACTAAATGGATAGAAGCCATTCCCACTAGACAAGCCACTCATTCTGTTATCATCCAATTTCTAGAAGGAAATATATTGTCTAGGTTTGGCTGCCCTCATAAAATCATATTTGACAATGTTGTTGCTTTCAAGTCAAAAAAGATGATAGATTTCTATAACAAATATCATATCAGGTTAGGGAACTCTACTGCTTATTACCCTTAGGGGAATGAGTTAGCTGAGTCCTCAAACAATAGTTTGGTTAACATTATTAAGAAATTATTGTTGGAGAACAAAAAGTCATGGCACAAAAAATTAATTAATGCATTATGGTCGGACAGAGTTACTTCCAAGAAATCCATTTGAATGTCACCATTCTAGATAGTGTATGGGACAGATAAATTTTTCCAACTTCTTTGGGAATTTCAGTGTTAAAACTTCTGAAAGAAGCTCAGGTGGAGACCAATGACATGAAAAGAAGGACAAACCAGACTATACAATTACAACAGTGAAGGGAAGAAGTCTATCATAAAACCCAAGTCAACCAGGAAAATATCAAAAAGATTTATGATAGAGGGACTAAGGCATATGATTTTCAACTCAGTGATCTTGTTTTGAAATGGGATTCTAGAAATGAAGATAAAGGAAATGATGGTAAATTTGACAACTTATATTAAGGGCTTTTTAAGATTGAAGCTTTCAGGGGCAATCAATGCATTTATGTTAATCAATTTGAATGGAGAAGAGCTGTCAAGTGAACCAGTGAATGGTAGGCATCTTAAGCATTATTTCCCATCAGAGTAAGACAATTCATTCATTACCATTGTAAAATACCATTTTATTTTTATATTGCAAGAGTGCAGGTGACTATCAATAGAAGTTGAATCCCGCAGTGAAGGCACTGAGCTTCTATTTTGATGTGTTACCATAGATATGAATGCAAGATAGGTGAAACAATTCAGTTGGAAGATCTTTACAGCATGCTCAATGGACCAAGGCTATTGAATCTATGGTGCTATTGGCACCTCACAAGGAGGATTCCATCCCCATTAGAGCCACTGTTAGGGTCTGATATTTAATAGGAGGAGTTCTTTTTACCTCATGATTTTATATTTGAAAATGTAAATAATGTTTCATGTTTGAAATTTATTTCAAAAAGAATAATCGAGAGAGAGAGAGAGAGAGAGAGAAAAAATAAAAAGAAAATAAATTGTAGGGGACAAAAAAAAATAGAATAATGAAAGGAAAGGAAAACAAAAAACAAAAAAAATATGTTTGAAAATGGTCCCCTAGGTGAGAAAATATAAATGCCACCAAGAAAAAACAATATTGCATCAGTTTACTTTTACAAATATTGAATAAAGTGTGGAGTTTGTTAAATGCCACTTAGTAAAGAAGGAAATTAGATATAATTTGGCTAATCACACTGTTTAATCATGATTAGGCAAGGAATACAACAGGTTAGGTTAGTGAATAAATTAATCACTTGGTTTAATCGTGATTAATTGATAGGAATAATTAGTAAAAGTGTTCTCTACTAGTTCAAATGAAACATGGGATTATTTTTGAATAATTTTTAGGGAAAGTTAGGTTTTAATTAACCTTACCTTAAGTAAGGCTTAATTCTGCTTTAATGTGCTTGTAATAAAGTTGGAAATATTTATTTGAGCCCAAGATAGCACTTTAGAAGAAAACGAATGGTTGAGATCGTCCCCTGCCCAAATCAACGGCGGGAGAATGTTTTCCCCCCCCCCCCCCCCTTCCACCCCGAGCTCAAATTCGTTTTTTCCATGGTGGGGAGGGGTCTGAAACTCTTGCTATGTGGCACCCTCTCGACTTTTTTCACCCCCATTCTCACTTTTCTCTCATCGCATTTCCCCCCCCCCCTGAAAAATCTTCCGTTGCTAATACCACTTCCACTCATCACCCGCCACATTGACCTCTTGTCCCCACCTTCCCTTTTTGCGCTCTCTGCCACCTCACCCTCATGGACCCCACTCCCCTGACTACTCCTGGCCATTTAAACTCATCCCAATGACTTACTTCCTCCCAATAATATGCTTTCACCTAGCTCCCCTTTCACCATGTAAGAAAGCCATTGCTACATTAACTACCTCCTGCTCCTGTGCAACGGACCCGCTCCCCATTAAATGTAACAAGATTAACGGTAATTTTGATATTACTTTATATAATGATCGGAAAACATAAAATTCCTTTCCTTCATCGTTTCATATGATCAGTAGCCTGTTAAGATTCTTAAGCCACAAAGTGACCATTTGATTTTCCTAGCCATTACTGTTTCATACTGTCATCAGGGACCCAGCTCAACATCTTTCCATCTTTTTCCTATTTTAGGTAATCCGTGACCTTTCTTCAGTTTAAAAATTCATCATGCCATCCAAAATAAAACTCCCCAAATAAAATGGAAAGAAGTCAGAAGAGAACCCTATGTTCCCCCACCTGTAGACTTAGATCAAGTACCCATGTTACACCTGCAGTATAAAATTGATGAAACCAGCTGTGAATTTGAATTGTTCGAAATTCACAGTTGGTTGAAACAAAAATTCCTTGACCAAAGTGATGAAATTAATCTATGGGAGTATACCTACCTCATTTTATGTTCCCACATACCTATTTCTTCCCTGTGTTTATTTCCTAGTGCCAATTAAGTTATGTCCCCTCTCAGAGATCTATTGTAACTCACAATGTTGAAGTTTTGATCAATATCACAATTGAAGCCATCACTCAAATGCTCCTGGTAACTATCTCAACATCAACTAAGCCTTTGTCAGTAGACTCTCTCATAGACCTCTACAAGAATTTAACTTTTCCCAAGAGAACTAAGATCTTTGGAATTTTTTTGCTTAAAGATGCCCAATTATAGAAAACCAATCCTCCATATTCATCTTCCATGCTTCCTGACGGAACTAAGCAGATTATTTCCATCATTTCTTACATTCTTAGTTATCACTCTACCTAGTGGGTTGATGAGGCCATGGTTGGATTCTTATCAATTTTCACCACAAGTGAGCAATCAGTTATTTTTAATTATAGTCAGTTTATTGCAGAAGCTATGAATGATTCATTTGTCAGATTTTCGACAAAGGGATATTTCAAATACTTCTTTATTTTAGTGTACATTTTTATTCATCAACAAGAAGACATGTTACCTTTCACCTTGCAAAATATGGATGAGTAGGAAAATTCTCAGTAAATCATACAATGGACATCCTTGGTGAAAAGGAATTCCACAAAATTCTCTTTCATAGATTTTGTGGACTAGTTCTTATATAGAGTGGTATGTCTTCTACATAGTGATATGGAGCCCAAGATAGGTGAAGACATTTAGAAGATTCTACCTATTAGTGATCAAGTAAAGATAGGGGATTTATATCTTTACCAGACATACACATAAATTTAGATATATGGGTGTGAGCTTCCACCTTACAAACTGCCCAAATTTTTTCCTAAAATACTTTTCTCATTAGAGTAAATTTAGTATATTATTCACATGGATGAATTACATTTCATGGTAGCTAAGAAGAAGGCCTAGTCCAAGATTAAAGCCAAAGTGGGATCTTTTGTCTACAATACCAGATCGGCTGGTAAGGAAGTCGATTTGGTGCTGAAGAAAATGAATTTTAAATTGAGTTTCACCTGGTCTTATGACCCTTTTGGCTTGATCGCAAAGCTAAGGGTCGAAAAAATACTACACCTTATTCATATACTCCTCAACTAAAAATTGAGTAGTACATGAACAAAACTCAATGGGTGGAAAACACACTGTAGGAAGCAGAGGACCAGGTTCTCTCTATTACCCACTCAAACACCCATACCTAAAGAGAAACGGTAGAAGAGAGAAAGAGAAGAAGAATCTTCCCTAGTGATGGAAATATGAGCAAAGGATTTCTTAGTTTATACTAAGAAGTAGAAAAGAAACTCTGCAAATGTTTTTCAGCAGGACATAAAAGAACAACAAACTATTATAGAGTTAGGTCCTCACGTGTCTAACAGAGAGGAGGTCGGATCACCATCTTCATCTACTTCCAGAGATCCTATAGAGACACCAAAGACAGTCAATTTTTATCAAGATTGTTGAGCCCAACATCTTTGCCAAATACAAGGCAATTAAGAAAAGGAATGAAATGCTGAAAGACTCCACTTATACATAGTTTTGGAAATAAACAGTTGTCTCTCAGGACATATTACTATCATTGTTTCGAATCAGAAGGGAAAAATGCAAATAGCATTTCTCCAAATCTGTGTTCACTTTTGATGCATAATATATTCGTCCTATATACCAGATAGACCTGTACAAAAAAACACGTGAGATGATGTATTCCATACTCACTACTACTACTAATTTTTCTTATAAATTACAGGTATCACTAAATAATGCATAGTCCTAGCTCAAATTAGATAATATTTCATCCTTAGCAAAGGATACTAGAATCAAGTCAGTAGAGGAATTGGTGATAAAGTTGAGATATAATCCCAAATATATCAAGGCAGCTGAAGAACTTTTGAAGAAAAAGGATGTTGATATAGTATCCTTGAGAAAACAATTGAAGTTGGTTGCCTACTATGGAGGATCCAAAGGCCAAGGAGCTAGGAGAGAGTGAGAAGTAGAAAGAGATTATTTTTAGATATTCATCGAGCTAAATAGCCAAATCAAACACATGGAGATAGAATTAGAGAAATTGCTCAAATAAAAGGAGCAGGCATAGAAACTAGCTATATTTCCTCTTACTTTAGTTCCAAATGAAGTGGCCACAATGACAGGAGCTTCTGAATCTACATCAAAAACTGCAACATATTCAACAAGTGAATTGATTAGAGCCATGGACAATCTAACTATCAAGGAGCGGGAAATTTCAAAGCTAAAAGCTCAAATTAAGACACTGTCAAAGCAAAAGTTAAAGATTGATAGTTTTATGTGGTAGAGTTACAAAAAACCCATCAATTAAATCTAAAAAATGAGCAGTTACATAGTGAATTAGTGATGGGTTATAGCCTGGCCCAAGCCAAAGAACATATATGGATTGAAATTGGTGAAGCCATCATAGGGATATGGCCTTCTATTCAAATCATTTTTGAATAGCAGGAGTTATTGCAGAAGTCCAAAGAGGTAATCAGGCAGACTAGAATAGACTTGGGGCAGAAACTCGGGGAAGCTACAACCCTCATCAAATTTCCGAATTCCAAGAATAGACAAGAACTACAGGAGATGGGAATTCAGGACATAATAGAACCATCCTGGAGGTGAAAAGGATCCAGACCAAAAGGACTCTTATGAATCAGCTGGGTAAAAAATGCCATAATTTAGAAATCAACATAGACAAATTCCACAAGAAGTTGTAGGTGCTGAACAAGAAAAGTCTACTAAAGTTGACAAATACAGAAAATTAGCTCATGAGCCTAACAAAGTACCAGCATATATTAATCAAGGTTTACCAAGACAAATCAAAGTTTGCAGGGATCAAAGGGAATATCACAGGGAAGACATTCATGGAGGCAATAGATTTTGATTTATTTATCAGTCATGAGGTCAAGCACCTATTTGTTATCAAGCCAACCTTTCATAAATACATAGATGTAGATGAAAGCTATAGGAAGTTGATTACGTTTTTGATCCCAAGTGAATATAGGTGGGAGAAATTGTGTGAATTACTGGAGTAATTCATAATTGGACATAAAGGAAAACAATGCAATAGATTTTGAGGCCTAGACACGAACAATCTTCCTCAAAAACAGGGCCAACATTCAGCAGTTTGAAGATTCCTATTATTTTGTTCTAATTTTGTAATCAATTTAGACATTAATAGGATTCCATATTGATCTTTTAAATCAAGATATTTTGTAAATATTTTTGTACAAATACTTCAAAAATTGAAGTATTAGTGTCGGGATTAGTTTTGAAGAAAGGACTTATGTTGTAAAGAGGCTCATAGAACCACCGTTGATTATATTTTTAGTAATACAGTTCAAGTATTACATGATTCTTGTGTCAGTTTCATCGGTGAAGTGCATCTTTCTATGTTAAATGTTTTCATTGTTTTTCATATATGTTTCTGAAATCTAAATTATTCTAAGAAGAGTATGAATAAAATTTGTTTAAAAGTACACGATGTATCTGGCTTATGAATAATTTTTGTGTTTTCTATTGAGAATTAAAACAAAATTCTTAATTTCTCTGCCTTTAATTAGATTGTTGAATCTTTATTTTCCTCCATACCATATATTTTAAAGGGTCTAGTGAACTTGCCTACCCTTACCTGTAAGTTTAGCCTGTAAATTATGTGTTTGATCAACCTAAACCTATGAGTCCATTGCCCAATGGCCTAATTCCACTATCTCAACCCAACAATACAAAAAACAAAACTTGGACATTATGACTATCCTAATATCATTAGTAAATAGGAAGGGTAGGATTCCCATTTTCCAAAGTGGTTCTAAGATTACCTCAATAATTTACTCTGCAACCTTAAAAAGTTACAGAGTGATAACAGACACTTTTCTGGTCTCTCCGTTTTCCCAAAAAATGTATTTTAGTCCCTCAAAACACCTTTGGAAGTTTAGGACCCGAAAAACTACCAAAAATAGTAATTTTTGCTACAATTAAGGAAACTGAAAAGGAAAAATGGTGAAGGTCCAAGTCGAATAGGCAAGTGGCCACCAATATCCATCTGGATCAGCCCTCCCCCCTTAGGAAGAAATGCTCCCCATTTCCCTTAGCAAGTAATGCCCCCCATTGCCCTTAGGAAGAAATGGTCCCCATTACATTGAGTGCCTCCATGAGATGGGGAAAATTTTGTTGAACTTGGTCCCTAGTAAGCCACTTTCCTTGGTGCAAGAGTTGACCAACTTTAACAACTTCATACAATTAGATAAACTATTGGCTAGTGTTCTTGATCTGTGTGTCCATGATTCGATCAATTGTGGCATGTTCCATGTAGTCTGGGTTTATCTCTCATAGTATGAGTTGTTTTTCAATGTTTGATGCGTCCAGTAATGGTGGAAAGTATGATCGACGGCATACCACATTGAACACTAGGTACAGGCCAAGGAATGGAAAAATTTTGAGCTCAAAACCATTGTCTCCTACAACCTTAGCGACGGTGTAAGGTCCATATCAAAGTCGGCGAAGCTTGCGGTGGGCCCCAACAAGGCACTCCTCCAAATGTAACCAAACTTTATCTCCCACCTGGAACTTGTATGGCACCCAATGCTAATCATAAAGCTCCTTGTACTTAGCATTGCCTTTGTCCAAAATGTCTTGGACCTGCTAGCGAATGTGTTGAATTCACTTAATGAAGTTGTTAGTCCTGTTAGCTTCGGCTTGGACATGAGCCAAATCTACCTGAGTAGATGAAAATGGTATGGCCACATCAATGGGACATAATGGTTGGAATCCCAATCCCACCTGAAAGGGGTTATGGCCAGTTGACCTATGGAGAGCTATGTTATAATAGTGATGGATATAGGGTAGGATTTCATCCCATATGTGTGTATTATTTGAATTGTACATGTGCAGAATGTGCACGATCATATTGTGGATGACCTCTATTTGGCCATCAGTTTGGGGGTGGAAGGTCATGGCATTAGTGAGCTTTGTATCCAACATCAACCAGGGGCTTGACAAAAATGTATTGAGGAACCTATCATTGCCATGCTTAGTAGAAGGAAGGTTTGACATGTAATCTAGGGAGATGGATTCCCAAGGTCGAACAGGAGAAGGCAGAGGAGTATATAAGCCTTACTTCTTGATGGTCACTTGCGCAATGACATAGGAATTGTATGATATGATGTATTTCCTAACATCTTGTCAAAGGTTCTGCCAATAAAAACACTTCTACAACATTGCCACTATTTTCTCTACTATAATATATATAGTGACCCGACTATAATGTGCCTCCCAAATCATATTGGTACTCTCACTTGAAGGAACACAGAGGTGTCCCAGGTGGCATAACAGTGCACCCTGGAGGTGAAAATTAGGAAATTTCTTGCCTTCCAGGAGCTTCTGGTATGTGTTGTCGAATTCTAGATCACTCTTGTAAATATCCAGCCACCCCAAAGTCTCGTGTCCACAAGCGTCGAGCACAGTGGTCATCACCATGACCAACAATTGGCTGAGGAAATGTGCAACATTATTGGTGTTTCCATTCTTGTACTTAATGTTCAAATGGAATTTTTGCAGGTATGTGTACAATTTCTTATGGCGATTGTTTTGTAACTTTCCTTGTGTCTATATGAACTAAAAGGGCTGGTGGTATTTGTGGATGATAATTTCCTTCTCGAGAACGTAATGCTTCCATTTTTAGCAGACCTTAACAATGGAATTCATCTCTTTTTTATAGGTGGGATACTTTTTGGTTGTATCTGAAAGTGTCTCATTGTGATATGCCACTGGATGCCCTTATCGAGTAAGAATTTCACCAATAACATAGTCGGAGGCATTTACCTCAATCTCAAATGGTTGTTGCAAGCCTAGTAATGTGAGCACTGGCGTAGCGCATAGACGATGCTTCAACTCAAGAAATGCCTTCTGTCGGGATTAAAAAAAATAAAAAATTCTTCGTTCAACCCTTGGTGACTTGACTTAAAGGTCAAATGATATGAGGGAACCCCAACACAAACCTTTTGTAGAAATTGGCAAGACCCAAAAAGATGCAAAGCTTTGTTAGAGCGGTTGGGGTTGGCCAATTCCAAATAACTTGTATCTTAGCTGGGTCCACATGCGCACCCCGCACATCAATTATGTACCCCAGATATTGAACTTGGGTCATACCAAAAGTGCATTTCTACAAATTGACACACAATTTGTATTGCCGCAGGATTTGGAGGACCTGTCAAAAATGGTGGAGGTGCTCTTCCCAACTCTGCATGATGATCAGGATGTCATCCAAATACACTACCACAAATGAGTTGGTGAAGGATCACAATATGTCTTCCATCAACCTTATGAGGGTTGTGGGGGCATTCGTTAACCCTAAATGCATGACCAGTCATTCAAAAAAGCCCTCCTTGGATTTGAAGGCATTCTTCCACACATCATAGGGTTCGACTGGTACCTGGAGATAACTAGACTTCAAGTCAATATTTCTGAAATATTTGGACCCATTGAGCTGGTCCATAAGGTCATCATTTCATGGGATTGGATACCTATTCCAAACAGTGATCTTATTCAGTGCCGGATAGTCAATACAGAGTCTCCAAGTCCCATCATTCTTCTGTACCAACATTATTGGGCTCCCACAGGGTGATGAACTCGACCTTATGTGCCCTTTCTACAAGAGCTCATGAATCTCCCTCTTGATTTAATTTTTCTCCATAATAGAGCATCAATATATCAACCCATTGGATAGCGACACGCCCAAGGTCAGATCGATGTAGTGCTTGACCTAACAATGTAGGGGTACCCCTGTGGGTGATGTGAAAACATCCCTGTACATCGCCATGACCTTGTCCATCTATTGTTGTCATGCAAAGGAGCCATGTCTGGAGGCCGTGAATATGGCCACAACCTTCTTCTTTCCTTGAGGGAAAATTATAAGGAAGACAAATTTCTCGGCCTGAGAAATGATCTTACTGCATTTCTTCATATAGATCAAAGATATGGTGGTAGACGGTGCTACCTCCAGTATTATATATGACTTATTTCCCAAATAAATAATACAATTGTGAGGTCTAGACTCATACACATCAAGATGCTTACACAAGTATGGTTGGCCCAATAATACATCAAAAACTTCAAGAGGAGCAACATCACACAGTACCTCATCTGTGAAGGGCTTGAAGTTGTAGGGAAGACGACATTGCTAGCTGACACGAAGATGGTGTCCTTGGTGAAGCCACCATATGGTTTACAGTTGTGGGTGTGGTGTGGTCGGTAGGCGCAACTGCTTCATGACCTTTTCTAAAATGAGGTTCTTCCGACTTCTGCTATCGACAATGAACTCCAACATATAACCCTTCACCCACATCTGTGAGTGGAAGAGTCCCTCCCCCTCCTCTGGATCTTCAGGCTCAATCGTCTGGAGCTTGGTGGTGGTAATGGTGGAACCAGGCTTTGCATCAATAGTTTTCTTCTATTTGTCATTCCCCATGTTGGGTTCTGACTTAAATTCAGAACATGCATTTTATTCAGAAGCTTTCAGCTCAGCCAACAATGACTTCTTGGCTCAAAACTCACTTGTATTGTGAGTGGGGTTCTTATGGAATTCACACCATTTCGTTGTGCCCTTATTTTTCTTCGTGGTGTTGTTCTTTTCTTGTGGCTTTGGTGGGTTGTCCCAGGTCGCCCCGCCTTGGCTTTGTCCTTTGTTCTATAGTTTGGGGACGCCTTTCCCTTGCTTCGAATATGCAGATCCAAAGTCTCACTTCTTCTGTTTAAATTCCTGCTCGATCTTGACAGTGTATTGATAAGCGGCACCAAGTGAGGAGATGTCTAAGAACTCCATCTCATCCTGGATTTACTTATGTAGACAATCGCAATACTTGAGTACCAAATGCTGCTCAGAATCATTGATACCCAAGTTTGTGCGAAGGGTATGAAAAATATTTGTGAAATCTAAAACATCTTAGTCCCTTCCCTACTACACCGTGGTCCAATTTATGTATTTATCTTCATAGATCCCAATAGGGTAATATTGTTCCTTGATGGCATCTCAAATAGAGTTCCAAGTGGGTGGAGCTAAAAATAGAAATGATTTTGTCTCGTCCTTCTCTTCAAAGTAGGTTTCCCACCATTCCTTGACATGGGGGGTGACTTTGAGGAGTGCAAAAGTAATTTTTTCCCAATTGGAAAATTCATGACTCGAAAAATATCCTTCCAACAAATTTAACCATATATCCATGGCATTTTCATCTATCTCGCTTCAAATATGGGAATGTCAAAATTGACTTGTACCTTCAAGGGAGTGGTGCCTCTAGAGTGGCTTCTAGATGAAGATGCATCACTTGTGGATAATCGTCAAATGATCTTGGAAAAGTTATCCATCATTGCATTCCTCTGTCACTCGAGGTTTTCCTCGAGAAATATTTTGAAAGGATCTCCTGCTTCCTCATATTATTTTTCTTCTACTATGGGAGGTCATTGGGGTTTGTGAGGTTAGTCTTGCAAAGGTTCAACCAGTTCGAGCCCTAACTCCTTATACCTTGACCTCATTGGGGACATGCAAAGAAAAACAAAGAAAGAGAATGCCTCTCTAATACTATTGACCTAGACTTATACCATAATGCAAGAGAATACAAATGCAAACATAAATACCGAGATGCAACAGAAATAAAACTTCATTTCATTAAATATCAAATAACTGAAATATGCTTACATAAAGAATGGAAATAAACTAGCTCGGGTGATGGTAACTTATCTTTGATAAGAGATGTGGTGGCCACATGCCTATTAATTGTGTTACAATGAGGCTTGATGGCATTTTTATCATTGAGAAGCAATGAGAAACCCTAAACATAAAGAAGCCTAACCCTAGGAGATGAAGCACCAAAATCTTGTGGGCCTCTTGGGTTAATTTTTAATGTCAACTTCTCAGGGTCATAGCTTTGGAATACGATATTTGTTTGGCTATCATAATACCTTGTTTTGAAACTTCTCACGTTTTTCCCTAAAAACATCAATTAGTCCTTCAAAATGGCTCCATAATTTTAGGACCCAAAAAACTGCCAATAATGGTAAGTTGTGCTACGATTAAGGAAACTGAAAAGAAAAAACAATGGGGGTGCAAGTGGAATATGTGAGTGGCAACCAATATCCTCTTGGATGAGTCCTCCCCCTTAGGAAGTAATGGTCCCCATTACATTGAGTGCCTCCATGAGATGGGAAACATTTTGTTGAAATTGGTCCCTAGTGAGCCACTTGGCTTGGTGCAAGAGTTAGTCAACTTTGACAACCCGATACAATTAGAGATTCTGTTGGTGATTTTTCTTGATTTGTGTTTCCATGATACTATTATTTGTGGCCTTTTCCATGTATTTTGGGCTTTTCACTATTGGTGTGAGTTGTTCTGTAATGTATGATGTGTCCAGGAATGGTGGAAAGTATGGCCAAAGGTGGTCCACATTTAATACTGGGTGAAGTGTAAGAAATGGGGAAATAATGAGCTATAAATCATTTTATCCCCGAACCTTAGTGATGGTGTAAGACTGTAGGTTTTAACCCCATACATAAATTACCTGCATACGAATTCTAAATCACAGAAAAATAAACAATGCGAGAGCATAACACATAAAACACATATACACATAGATTTCCCACTGGATCCCAAAACCGGGACTACCAGTTTGATTCTTCATTATATTCCTTTCAATGTTACAATACATATTTATACATGCCGAAGCATCCAATACCATGGACCGAAA
>APFE031724369.1:71042-100838 GCA_000404065.3 Pinus taeda
TTATTGCTCATTCTTCGCTGGATCGTGGTTCGATGGAAGAATTTGGTGTTTTTTTCCCCTTCCTTGAGCCATTTTATTCTGGACTTTTGGCGCCAGAGGATTTCTCTTGCGATCTTCTTGCTTCTAAGGCTGTCCAAAGGGTTTGTTCTTTATTGGCTAGTTCCTCCGTTCTGCCTGCTGTGATGATAGTTTGCTGAAGAATGCTGAATTCCTGCTCTAGTTGTTTCCTGGATTCCGTGATGTTGCCAAAATGGTTCTTGTTCCAGGCCTTCAACACTTGCTTGAGATGTCTTAGTTTCTGTTGAAACTTGTACATTTTGGCGCCATCTAGAGGAGTAAAGGTTTTCCAAGCGGTCTGGACTACTTCCTTGAAGTTTGGGTGACTGGTCCAAAAGGCTTCATAGTGAAAAGGTCTGTTGCTTTGATTTCCAGGTCGGGTCCATTGCAGCATAATGGGCCAGTGATCCGATCCCCCTTGAGGCAGAATGGAGGCATGAAAGTCCCCTCCCAGATGTATGGCATTATCTGAGAGTAGAAATCGGTCAAGACGAGAGGCGATGTTGTGAACACCTCTACGCTTGTTCGTCCAAGTATAAATGCCATTTGAGGTTTTGACATCAATAAGATGGTTACTACTAATGAAGTCCTTGAATCTGGTGCTGTCCTCTTCTAGCTTCATTCGTCCTCCTTTTCTTTCCTCTAGGTGAGTGAGCATATTGAAGTCGCCTCCACTGATCCATAGGGGGAAGCGCCTGGATGAATTTAAGCTTGTTAACGATTCCAGGGCTTTTAATTTGAGTTGCTGATCTTGGGGGAAATAGGCATTGGTGAGATGCCCATGGATATCCGTACCAATGAGATGAAACGTGGCCTGAATGAAATAGCGGGTCGCATGGAAGTCTTGCAATAGCAGAATCTGCGGATTCCAAACTATGGCTAAGCCTCCTGATGCGCCCAACGCGTCTGTAGAAACAGATTGACTTCCACTCCAAGCTTTATTGAAGAGCTGCTCCAGTGCCGTGGAGGTGCTCTTGGTTTCCTGGAGAAAGACTACTGCCGGTTTTTCTGTCTGTATCATGTTTTTTAGCATTTTGTGCTTTGAGGAACCGTTGAGCCCCCTCATATTCCAAGAGATAAGCTTCATGAGGAACTATGGGGGAGGGCCTTGTAGAACCTTGTTAATTTCGGGAATCTTCCAGATTCCATTAGTTGTTCTCCTAATATGATTGTTCTCTGCAGATCTGTTTTGCGCCCTCTTTTCTTCATCTCTTTTAGGATTTTTTTTCCATCCCATGGACTGCCTGCTTGTATTCCTAGGCATTTCTTGTGCTGAGCTTTGTTCAGTACCCGTTCCAGTCTTTCTATTTCCCCAGGGGGATGGTTGTATATGCTTGTTGCTTGCAAGCATCTTATTGTATTTATATATTATAAAGAAGTCATTAATCTTAATGTAAAATATCAAAATATAGTTTTATTAAATTAGTATAAAGAAGAAAATGAATATTACTAAAATAAGGACCAACTAATATATGGGTTAAGTAATTCCTAAAATATTATGAAATGGAAGGTTTTGTCATCTTCGCAATATTATGAAGTTGGAGGCTGAAATTTATTCATCTTAAAATGTCCTAAATATGTCCAACTTAAATATCCATTTCAAAATATTTGTTACATATTGATATTCCTAAACTTTGAACTCCTAAAAACCACGAAGACCTAGAAAAACGTTTCTTCAATCATTTGTAACATAAAAATATAACTATAAAACAAAACTATTTTTTTGTAAGATTGTGCATATCTTTATATTATTGAGTTGCAAAAAAGAAAGACAACATTGTTTCCATTTCTATGAGTCTGCTGCTAGGGAAACCAGACTAGTAACATAGGAAAATATCTCATATCCATACTATTGGAATATGAGAAATCTTGTATTCAATGCTAGCTAACATCTTCATGATATTTAGAAGACTATGAGAAGTCCGAAGACTTTACTTTCCATTATTAGTAGCTTTGTTTCCATTGAAACAAAATACCAAAGAAATTACAAATATTCATTCAATTTGAGGGTGAATCCACCTAGATGGTGATTAGAGCTGTTACTTTTTCATCGTAATTTATGAATTCCGAGTCTACCACTTTTTTGGCTAGTAGAGTAACCTTTTCATCTAGCTTCGTAATTTTTCTTTGAGTTTCATTTTTGCTCAAGAAAATCTCCTATAGTGTCTCCAATCTTTTGACAAAACAAATTCCCATGATGGTCGTTAATTTCCAATATAGATTGATACTATTCATATATCTTGTCTATTGAGTCCATGCAATTCTTGTTTCATGAATCCAACTTCCCACTTCTACTTGTATCTCTTCATCAGAGATGAATCTATGGTCAATCCTTTCCTTCTCTTCTGCTTTATTAATCTCTTTCCACACTTCCAAGGGAGTGCTAACAACATTCCTTTCTCTTGAGATATTAGTTGCTAATTATGCTTGAGAACCATAGCGTGGTTCAACCAGCCAACAGCCTCAAAACCCAAAGGGATATTGGTTACATGGCATTGGGGAAATAAAAATAAGATGGCGAACTTGGAGAAAGAGGAATGCCACAACCAAGCCTTCCAAAACTTGAATGAAAAAATAGAGAACTAAAGGGTATAGAGGGGTGCCAAGGAGACCCAGGTAGGGGAAAAGAAGAAATCTTCCTTAACCACTGTGAAAAATGCCACTCTTGTTATGCAATTCCAACCTAGGAAATTTGAATTTATCCTCCAAAACCACCAAAGATTAATGATGTCAGTAGGGTACCCCATAAAAGAAACCTTAGTCTACTTACCCTTACCCCCCAAGGGAAAAATAAAATCTAGCAAACCAATAGAAGCAAAGAGAAAAATAAAAAGGGGGAAAATCTAACCAACCAAACAATGTTTGTAACCTTCAAACACCAGAAGAAATCCAAATTATATAAAGGTTAAAGGAACAACTTAATTGTAATGAATTTCCAAGAAAAAAAGATATTTCAAGGAAGTGATACCATGAATTCTACCTCCCAGATAGAGCAAGCTATATTAGCCTTAATTGTCCATCATCAAGGAAAATGCATGAACCATTTATCCATTTGAATGCCAAGTATGTGGGTGTTATTTCCTTGAACACTTATCTGTGCCAATTTAATGAGATATGACATCATCATATGCCACTCCTGTGGGGATATAAAACAAACCAATTACTTCAAATAATCAACTTAATTTAACCAAATATCTAATGCAATATTTTTTTTCCATGTAAGAAAGCACCCCACCCTCTGGCCTGTAGGAAAAGGTAAGATATTTTATAGGGTTCAAGACCATACAACAACAAATCTGAACATGAGCCCAATTACTTCAAATAATCAACTTAATTTAACCAAATATCTAATGCAATATTTTTTTCCATGTAAGAAATCACCCCACCCTCTGGCCTATAGGAAAAGGTAAGATATTCTATAGGGCTCAAGACCATACAACAACAAAGCTCGACATGATCTCAACATGTCACTTAATGGAATTGAACATGATTGAGGAGGATACAAATTATTGATCGCAATCACCCTAGCTAAACCCAATTAACAAATATCCAATGCAATTTGTCAACTATTATATCACATGAACAACATGCATAGCAATGGAACTGACCATTTTCTATCATATTTTACAATTACCTATTGTGCATGAAACTATATGAATTTTCATAATCATAAAATACAAAAATGATGTTTTCTCATATTTTTTTCTCATAAATTTACAATTACATGAATATGAGAGACATAAATATGACAGTGCTTATTTTTTAAGACCATAAAATACATTAAAATTTCGAAATTATGTCCTCTAGGTTGTAATATTTCATAGCTAGTCAAATTTTCAAGGTTTAGTAGAGGATGATTGATATTTGAGATAAAGGTGGTCGTAAGATCCATGATGTTTTGCTTAAATAAAAATGTAGATTAAAAATTATAAATTGAGTTCAATAGGTTGAAAAATAAAAAGATAATTTTGATCTTCTAAGTTGGGTTGATGAGTCTGGAATAGAAATTCAGCATTCTCTTTTTCTCAATCTCCTTGTGGTTACAAATATTTGTTTATACTTAATTATTAAAATGCCTTTAACAATGTTGATCTCTAGTAGGATGTCGCTATATCACCTGTCCAACCTCTTTCAAGCCTTGAGTTTTTTTTATTGATGTTTGAAGCAATGTGAGGAAGCATCTCATACTATGTGTTACCTAACTTATGATTGTACAATAAATGCCTGATCAGAACCTTATTCTCAATGGAAACAACTCCAACTTGCAAAAAGAGGATTAGATAACATGTATTATATTTAATTTTAATGTTATTTACTTTAAAATTTCAATGCACCAATTAACAACTTGCAAAAAGAGGATTAGATAACATGTATTATATTTAATTTTAATGTTATTTACTTTAAAATTTCAATGCACCAATTAAATTTTCATCAAAGTTTTCTTAAAAATATTATAGCCCCAAATATCATAGTTATATAGAAAAATTAGGGTGACAAGGGTATCAAAATGAGAACCTTATTTTTTTCCAAAACCAAAATTTTGTAACTTTACCATGGTTACTAAAATGAACTTTCCAACATCCATTGGTTCTTTTATTAACGTTGTAGTTTCAATTTAGATTATGATAAAAATAAATTATGGTGTACATATAGAAGTGGACCCCTTACAACCTACTATTATTCAAGACAAAAAATTGAGTATACGATTTTCTTCAATTTAGCAGTCATTTCCTTTGTTTTATTTATATTCATAGGCATCCTACAGTTAGTACAAAAAATATTTTAGAATACTAAATGGTTTGTCAAGGTCAAAAGCGTTCATTGTTAAGAAGGCAATATCATATGCATATAAAATGAGGATTACAAATAATCCTCTAACTTGTTAATAAAGGTACCCAAATAGTAGGTGATAAATGCTTGTTATTTCTAATCTTGGCAATGATCCTCTTATATAATCTTATTATTATGGTGCCCAACCCAATGGGAAACCCACCTCTTCGAAAGGTTATCTCTTATGATTGAGCCAAAATATTTTGTGAAATCTTCAAAGTAGGAAAAAAAATTACCTTTGTTATTTCAACAATCTTCACTGATAATTGTAAGAGTGATTAAGTGGTTTAATGATGAATGATAACTTTGAAAACTATGTGCTCCTTAAGTCTCTCATCATAAATTTCAAGCCATAGACTAAAATTATTTTTCAATATCAATTGCTATAGTTTAACTAGAAAAAGTATAATAATTACTATAAAAAGTTAATAATTATCATATAAATTGAAAAATTACTTTCGTCATCATATTTAAAAATAAAAATAATAACCTTTCCTCCTTAAATTTTTAATATCCCTCTTTAACTACTAAATGTTAAAAGGGTATAAATATAAAAAATAATAAGACAATACCTCATTATTTTAAATTTTTCATATAGGATGACTTTCCATATTTTTTCACTTTTGTTAGGCTCAAAATTCCAAAGTCAAATGATTATTTATACGGTGATGTATAAAAGTATAATATTAAAAAGTAAGCATTTTTATGTAACAAAAATATACATTTTTTTAAAATTAAAAATATAATTAATCATTTATAAACAATAGATAATATTTTTTAAATAATTTATTTAAAACAAATTGACTTTAAATTTTAAAAAGCCAAAAAACTTTTATTTTATAATTTTCACATTATAAGACATCTTTATAAAAACATAATTTAAATTTAAAAAAAAATAAAAAAACTTTTCCAACACTGTGTTGTCACCCAACTTAATCTCTATATGCATCCCGTCCAATGCATCCTTTAGCCCCTTTTTAGACATGTTGTCTGCATTTTGGTTAAATTCTTGTCCAATATGCTGAATCATTGAGTCTCTAAGAGAGCCCCAAAGGTTCTCAATTTGTCTGAGCTAGCCATGTAGCATTGGTTGATATATTTTTGTGTTTCACTGTACATGTTCAATGATAGTTTGTGAATATCCATATATGTGGATGGAAGGAATGTTCAGATAAGATGAAAACCAAAGGAGACCCCATAGGGCCATAGCTTTAGCCTTCATATTTGCGCCCTTGTCAGCACCCCATTGGACCTAGTATTCTTGTTCCTCTGATTTAATGATCTAGAAACCACACCCACAAATGCCCCTTTATGGTGCTCCATCAAAGAAGCCTAGTGGGTAGTCATTTCCAGGGCCTATCTTCCTGCTTAATGTCTTCTTAGTGCCAATGTTGTGATCATTTCCAAAGGTATACCATTCAATAATGCCATCACATGTGTATCATTTTCCTTATAGTTCTAAAAAATAATTCTATTGAGCCATCTCCATATTTCCCAAAACAATGATAATGGGATCGTCCTCCATGGAAATTTTTCTTTGCTCCACCAGCACAAACAGCCAGTGATGTTATCATATTAGTTGTATGGAAAACCAATGTATCGAGCAATATAACTCTAGATTTGAATAGTTATAGGGCTCCTCAAAAATATATGGACATTGTCCTTTGCCACATTCTTGCATAGTACACATACCCTCGACCCCTGCCAATTCCTCTTTTGTAGGTTTTCCCGTGTTAAATTCTTGTTTTTCCAAACAATCCAAAGAAATAATATGATCTTAATAGGAATTCTAGTTTTCCAAAACTTATAAAACCAACATACCTCTTCATTGTGTACCTCCTAGTTGCAGAGAGTATTATAGATGTCTGCCACCATTACGCCTCCTTCCTTCATCTTTCCAACCTAGGCAATCTGATCTCTGTATGCTTCCCGACTGACACCAACCAATTTAATCTTTGTCCTCATATGCTCCCATTCTTGAGCCATCTGGCCCTCCAGACCCATCTCCCACGATCTTTTCTAGATAGGAATATAACCATGCCATTCTCTAATGACCTGGTTCCAAAAGAAGATACCTATACTATTAATACATTGGATAAGTCCATCCGATAGACTTAAGTCCCTTCCCATGCCAAGAATATGGTCCTATCTGATCAATATCTTATCCCCAGATCCAAATATCCAACACAAGTTCTGCAAAAAACTTTTTTCTGATTTTGTTTAAACCGAGCCATATGACCAATTGTGAGTAGTCCCAGTGGACTCCCTGCGCATCCAAACAATAAAATATTTGTGTTTAAGGTATTTATGTCTAATTATACTACCCCATATGTCATCCCAAAATATACTTCTCCACAATGTCTTTTGCAGCAACGCCCATCCAAAATGCCTCAAATTCAAGATCCCCCAACCCCCTAGTCTTTTTGGAATGGTAATGTAGTCCAACTTAACCAGATGGTATTTGGTAGTGGTAGTCACTCCAGAACAGATATATTTTTCCATAATTCGATTCAAATACTTAATAATTGTACATGGAATATAGTATAAATGGGCCTAGTACACTCCCAACTATGTGATCACCGATTGGGTGAGAGTGATGTGTCCACCCAGTGATAGACATCTGTATTCCCACCCACTGATCTTTTTATAGAATCTATCCACTAGCCACATTGAGTCATTTATCTTGTATCTATTAGGTTTGATATGATAACCTAGGTATTTCATGCCCCCCGCCAATATTCTAATCCCCACACCAAATAGTCTATGGATGTATGCAATGTCCTCCAAATCACAAGTGCCATATAAAATGATAGGCTTCTGTAGATTCATGATAAGTCCTATGACATTCCTAAATTTGGCAAAGATGCGAAATAAATCCAGGCATGCAAACCTATTAATCATCCCCATAATCAGCACATCGTCTACAAGGAAACTATGTGAAATCTCGATATCTCGTCCTAGGACCAATGCACAAAAATGACCTTCCTCCATAACTTTTTTGATATGTAAGTTGAGACCATCCATTTCCAATATAAATAATAGTGGCAAAAGGGAGAAACCTTGTTTGAGCCCCCATCTTGCCCAAAAAAAACATGTGGGGTATCCATTTATAACAACAACATATCTAACATTTGTGATGCAAGCCATGATCCACTCAACATTCCTGACATGTACTCCAAGTTTAAGTAATACCATCCTCATATATCCCCAATCAAGGTAGTCATATGCCTTCTATAGGTTGACCTTCATAACAACAACATTTAATTTTCTAGTATGGATTGAATGTATGCATTCCTGGGTGATAGCCACAACATCGTGGATCTGTCTGTTATGTAAGAAGCCGAACTACTCTCAAGATATATATTTTGATAGGGTGTGCTTAATCCTGCCCGCAATAGTCTTAGATATGATCTTATATATAAGATTACAAAGTTAAATGGGTTGATAATCCGAGAATGTTTCAAAGGATTCCTTTTTTGGGATGAGAGCAATGTAGGTTGAATTTATATGAGGATGAATATATCCCCTGATTCTCAATTCTTCCACCATATCAAGAAGATCCCTATGAAATATGTCAAAGGAATGTGTGAACAGTTCAACCATCCATCCATTAGATCTTGGGCTCTTGTCTCCTTTAAAAGATTTAAGCACCCCAAAAAATTTCCTCCCCCGTGACTGTCTTATTTAAGTTTGTGTTTTCTTCATCATCAAACAGGTGGGATATACATCCACCCCCAAAATCGGATCCTTGGCATAGTCCATCTCCTTGCGATAATAAGCCTTTTCAAAATGTTGGACAACCACTATGCAAATATCATGTTGTGTTTGTACCTGGTTCTCTTCTGAGTCAGTAATCTCCCATATGGAACTTATCTTTCTTCTACGATTGGAAAATCTGTGAAATTTTTTTGTGTTTCTATCCCATTCCTGAATCCATATGGCCGTACTCTTTAGGCACCATGTAGTCTCTCGAATTTGAAGGATATGTTTTCTTTTTTGTTCTAGAGAATGAACAAAAAAGAAAACATATATATAATTTAGATATTTTTTCATTTGGGCTCTCTTCCTCCTATCCCATGCTTTAACCAGAACCTTAAGGGCTCGTAATTTTTCTAGGATATTCACCATGGGTGAGATATCCCGTGCCTTGTCCATATTCCAGACATCCCACACCAGAGCATCAAATTATGGGTCCTCCAACCACACGCGGTTAAACATAAATGGAATCTCGTGACTGAGATACCCTTGCCTCCATTCGAGAATAATGGGTCTATGGTCAGAACTAAAATTATTCATAATGTCCGATTGTACAGACCTGAGCCTATCAACTATTTATTCATGTAGAAGGAATCGATCCAGGATTTTTTCCACATATCCATCACCTATCCTTCTATTATCCCAAGTAGGAACAATCTTAGAGGGACATATATCCATGAAATTATAGTCGACGATTATATCTTTAATCAAGTCAGCCATGGCATCTACTTTTCTCGACCTCCCCCAAACATCATCCAAACCAATGGTACAATTCAAATCCCTGGCCATGACAAGGGATTCTAGTTCCAACACCTCTGATGCAACCAATTTTCTCCATAATGAGTCCCGGTCCCTATACGGGAGATATATATTCAGTATATGAATGCAACCTGGTAATCCTTCGATATTTCCAGCAATTAATATGCCCACAAAACATGAGAAAGCCTTCATATTGACCCATCTTGGGTCCCATAGAGAAACCAATTCCCCCGAGAGTCCTATAGCATCAGTCGCTGCCATATGCCAATCAGGGAGTATCTTCCTGAAATATATAGTCACCTGTTGAGCTGAATGCATAGTTTCTTGAAGAAGGATGATATAGGGATGAGTCAAAAGGAAGAGTTCTTTGAGGTCCAAGTATTTAGGAGCAGCCCTTAGACCCCATATATTCATAGAAGGGATGAAATTCATGACAGCCCAGGAGTGGGCATATTTTCTCTAAGGGCCCGAGGAGAGATGGACAAAGCGATGGGAACGTCAATAAGTGCAAGTGGGTCAGATGGACTAAAAGGTAGAGGCCGAGTGCACCCTCTGAAATGTCTACTATCACTACTATGTTTCCGACAGACATTGATGCTGTCCGCTGACGTGGCACTGATATGGGGTGACGATGAGCTAGGTGGTTTTGAATCGTGAGACTACAAACATCCAAGGTCTTCTTCTCGAGTAGGAATTCTATATCACTATTCACCGAATTGGTAGGGGAATATATGGGCGAAATAGGCAAATTAGGTCGAGTCATAGTCACCGAGGATGGGTGGGTGACAAGTGGGGGAGGGTGGAGGAGGTGGGACGTGCAAGGATGTATGTAATGTGTGAAGGGGAGGTGGCATCATATGTCATCAGAAGAGGTGGTAATATACCCTTATGTGGTGGGTCAACATAGGGATAAAGAGGAATCTTATCCGACGGGGACAGTGAGGTGTCATCAACAGCATGTGTACCAGAACCATAGAAAGTCTAGGGAGAAGAAGGAACCATAATAGGAGCGGAATCAACACAATTCACAGAATGTATTTCAGAGGATAGCAAATGAATAGAATAATATGGTGTACGTGATGAGTGATGTGCACCGCCTAGATGATTTGTCACCCCATGGCAGGAATAGTAATGTACTTATTTACATGAGCTCGTGCTTTCATGACATAAATGTTATTCTTCCATAGTATGATCTATAATTTTAATTTTCAAACTTATTGCATGTGCTTTTTATGATAGAAGTTGTTATTCTTCCATAGTTTGATCTACAATTTTAATTTTCAAATTTTTTGGCATGATTTTAAATCTAGTAGAAATTTTTAAATCTAGTAAAAAATTTAAGAAACATCTTGATTACAACTGTTAAGTTATAGAATTTGAGATCCAATTTTTGATGGTGATAAATCCATTTCTGGTGTCACCATCATGATTAAAAACGTAAAATTATTTTACAACCAAAAAACAATCAAATAAAGAGTATAGTGAAAACAATTATATAGATTTGAGTCCATGATCTAACAAAAAACTTGATTACAACTGTCAAGTTATAAAATTTGAGATCCAATTTTTGATGGTGATAAATCCATTTCTAGGGTCACCATCATGATTAAAACACCAAAATTATTTTACAACCCAAAAAATCAAATAAAGAGTACAGTGAAAACAATTATATAGATTTTTTGAGTCCATGATCTGACAAAAATCTTGATTATAACTGTCAAGTTATAAAATTTGAGATCCAATTTTTGATGGCAATAAATCCATTTTTAGAGTCACCATCGTGATTAAAACACTAAAATTATTTAGAACCCAAAAACAATCAAATAAAGAGTACAGTCAAAACAATTATATATATTTGAGTCCATGATCTGAGAAAAATCTTGATTACAACTGTAGAGTTATAAAATTTGAGATGTTTTGATGGCAATAAATCCATTTCCAGCGTCACCATCATGATTAAAACACTAAAATTATTTTACAACCCAAAAACAATCAAATAAAGAGTACAATGAAAACAATCATATAGATTTGAGTCCATGATGTGAGAAAAAATCTTGATTACAACTGTCAAGAATTTGACATCTAATTTTTTATGACAATAAATCCATTTCTAGCATCACCATCATGATTAAAACACTAAAATTATTTTATAACCCAAAAACAATCAAATAAAGAGTACAATGAAAGCAATTATATAGATTTGAGTCCATGATGTGAGAAAAATCTTGATTACAACTGTCAAGTTATAAAATTTGAGATCCAATTTTTGATGGGGATAAATCCATTTCCAGCATCACCATCATGATTAAAACACTAAAATTATTTTACAACCCAAAAGCAATCAAATAAAGAGTAGAGGGAAAACAATTATATAGATTTGAAATCCAATTTTTGATGACAATAAATCCATTTCTAGCGTCACCATCATGATTAAAACACTAAAATTATTTTACATCCCAAAAACAATCAAATAAAGAATATAGTGAAAACAATTATATAGATTTGAGTCCATGATGTGACAAAAATCTTGATTACAACTGTCAAGTTATAAAATTTGAGATCCAATTTTTGCTGGCAATAAATCCATTTCTAGTGTCACCATCATGATTAAAATACTAAAATTATTTTACAACCCAAAAACAATCAAATAAAGAGTACAGTGAAAATTTTTATATAGATTTGAGTCCATGATCTGAGAAAAATATTGATTACAATCATCTAGTTATAAAATTTGAGATCCTATTTTTGATGGAAATAAATCCATTTCTAACATCACCATCATGATTAAAACACTAAAACTATTTTACATCCCAAGAACAATTAAACAAAGAGTATAGTAAAAACAATTATATAGATTTGAGTCCATAATCTGAGAAAAATCTTGATTACAATTGTCAAGTTTTAAAATTTGAGATCCAATTTTTGATGGCAATAAATCCATTTCTAGTATCACAATCATGATTAAAACACTAAAATTATTTTACAACCCAAAAACAATCTAATAAAAAGTACAGTGAAAACAATTATATAGATTTCCATGAAAAAAAAGGCCCAACATAGCCTGTTGTTATCCAATACCCTGAATACATGAACATACAGACAGCTACTTCGTCTTGTACCATAAAGTGAAGCTTACCCTCCTCTCATCCCTCAGTCACCATCCCTGAGAAGCCACTTTATTGACTACTCTCGTGCTTCTCAATAATGACACGAGACGAGTGCAAAAATCATAGAGAGAAGCCCGAATTGTGACAGTAACTTAAAAATTCAGAAAGTTTCCTAGGAAGACTACTGTCACAAAAAACAAAGAGGATAAGATTATAAAGGAAGAACTAACCCAACAGTCAACACATTTCAAAGACCATTTGGAACGAAAAGCCAAACTAACCTAATCGTCAACACCATGTCAGAATTTCTTCGAATTTTTGAAGTCACATATTTGTAAAGTTTTGAATACTTTGTTGCTTTAAGTTGATTTTTGATAAGCACCTTACCTGTTTGAAATTTTGAAATCACCGTTTTGTAACGCTGTCATTTAAAAATTTCGATCAGAATTTCACAAGCCTCTCCATATTTACAAGGTTTCAGACCAAAAAACTGTCATTTCAATATTTCGATTGACAAATGTATAAAGCTGTCATTTCAATATTTCGATCACAAATGCATAAGGCTTTTTGAAAAAACAATACGACAACGTCTTATGCATTAGGAAATGGTCATTCAAAAATTCCACTTTCAAATAATTTCATAGGATTTGTTGCCTATGCTAGATTCTTTTTTGGAAAGAGTATTTTTTTGGAAAGACATGGTCATTCAAAAATTCCACTTTCAAATAATTCCATAGGATATGTTAGATTTTTATTTAGATGAAGATTTTTGGACGGATTATAATATTTCGCCTATTCTAGATTCTTATTTGGATGGAGTGTTTTTTGGAAAGAAATAGTCATTCAAAAATTCCATTTCCGAATAATTCTATAGGATATGCTAGATTCTTATTTGGATAGAGTTTTTTGGACAGACTAGAATCCTTTGCCTGTGCTAGATTCTTATTTGGATGGAGTGTTTTTTGGAAAGAAATGGTCATTCAAAAATTCGACTTCCAAATAATTTCATAGGATATGCTAGATTCTTATTTTGATGGAGTTTTTTTTGGATAGACCAAAATCTTAATAGACATCTTTATTGATTGGATTAATATCTATTAAAAGGGTTAGAGATGTGATTGTTTAATTTTTCTCAAAAATCTATAGGTATGTTAAGGAAATCTAGGCTTCTTTTTGGTAGTTTGATGGCTGCTAGTCTGTTCTTCTTTTTGGTAGTTTGATGGCTGCTAGTCTGTTCTCGTAATTAATTAGCTGTAGTAAGTTCAGGAAATCCAAATTGTTAGTAGTTTTAATTTGTTTTTTCAGATAGTTTTTTCATTAAATTTATTTTAAAAATTAGATAAATATATTGTTTAGGGTTTTTCATTTTCATTTAGTATGTTTGTATGGAATTTGTTGAACTACTTAAAATTAAATATATGTATTTAACCGAACAACTACTTTAAATTAATATATTTATTTCACAATTGAATATAAAAAGAGATGAATTTTAAAAAGTTGGATTTACTTTCCACTTAGATAATCAGTGTGCAAGATAAAGTACATACCATTTATACCTCTTGACATATTTTCAGTGATTGGAGTAACCTTGGGATCTTGAATAATACAAGCAGAATACAGTTTCAATAAATACAAGTTCAACAATCATGCCCTAGTACAAACATACTATTGTTTTAATAAGCATAAGTTCAATAATCGTGGCATAGTATAAAATTGAGTTACTAACAAAAATATAGAAGTTTAAAATGAAATAGTGCACTTGTTAGTGGACAAGAGTGTAAGAATTCAAAATTGTCATTCTTTAATTTATAAGTAACGAAAAGAAAAAATATGAATTTTAGGATGAGCTATATGGTATGTCCTTAACAATCCAATGTGACCCATTTTAAATAATCGTTATTTTAGTTCAACCATGATTGACAAAAATGGTAATCTAGTAACATTCTCAATGGTGAGAGAAATTCATAAGGCCTTGAAAATAAGTTTTTGTAAAACAAGAAGCTTGTTTTCTTGTAACCTTTGATAGAAAATTTCTACTTTTATCTTCATTCTATGATCCTTGGTTACATCATTGGTTGTTAGTATTTGGGTAATCAATTTAAGAGCATTACAAATCATATGTTTTAAAGGACTTTATTATGCTAAATAAATTAAGAAACTTCAAAGTGTACGAAGTAAAGATACTTAAAGTGGGTGAATATTTTTAGAATAGCAATCCTTACATGTATAACTTGATATTCTTTAGCGATAACTAACACCAATGTTGAAGGAATTAATGTTGGCAAATTAAAATAAATAGGTTTCATTACATACTATACGAAATCGAAAGAATAAATACATCAATTAGTTATTCACTTTGACTAGAAGGGGTAAAGTATCATATAATCTACAACACCCATGCCTTCTCTCCAAGAGCATCCCAACAAATATTTGACACTTTGTTTTGGGTTGCTTAATCTTCTTCTTTAGCTCCAAGCTTGATAATTTTATTTCGAAGCCCCTTAGGATCCCCATCAACATTTTTTCTGAAGTTTTCCCCTCACAACCCATACTCTCTTTAAGATATATCAACGAATGAATATGTAATGCCAAGAAGTTTATTTGCATCCAAACTATTCTCCTGAATAAGCACCAATGCAAACCCAACCCATTTTTTTGTTGCAAAATTGCATGAAACAACAATTTTAGAGCAAATATACTTCTCACTATATATTGCGTTGAAGCAAAAATATAGAGTTACTAGTTTTTATTTTATCAACTATCCTTAACAATGGATATAATACAAGTCATGTGCTAAATGTAGTAGTTTTTCAAGGTATCAAGGAGACATTCAAAATAAAGGTTTCAAAAACCCAGATAGTTTTAGAAAAAGTTATTATTGTAGTAGAGATCTACTAGTATAAGCTAATAAGACAAGATTGAAGGAACTAAGATGTCAAATAAATACTATTAATGTTTCTTATACATGTTCTATTCACATGACATCTTGGTAAATGTAGGTGTTGTAGCTACTGCAACACCCTCCAAAAGTTTGGCTTACACTCAATTTCAGAGCCTTCCTTGGTCTTACATTGCTTTTGCAAACAGTGGAACTCATTTTATGAGCTTTCTTGTAGTACTTTGGTCCCTTTTGCATGATGGGTTAATTGTTGTATTTTCGCATGTTTGGTTGCTGTGCAATGTTTGCAAGCCTATTCTGATGGTTTTGAAGGTCGGTCTTTGCGTATATGAGTTTTCCCAACCATGTAAACATCTATCGCATCCATACACAAATCCTTGAGAATTGTTGCACAAGTGTCGTCATAGTCATCTTAAAGCCTATCTTAAGTGTCGCACTTGTATCTTGTCGTGAGGAAGTTACACGGAGGGAAATGATTTGTTCATGTATTTCGATAATCTATGTTTTCGTGTCGTCAAACTATGCTAAGTGTGTGATCACAGTTAAGGTTCATCGTAATTCATCACCTATCCCACACTTAGACATTTTCAGAAAATCTTCCTAACCGAGCAACTTAGTTTCACTAGGCCCCAATTGAACTGCACACTGCATAGTCTTAGCCCTCTAAGTTGTGACCTTGCTACTTATAACTGTGCAATGTGAAGTCCTTGTCCCTACAGGGCTACTTATCTACACAATTCATGTGCCTAGCTTTCGACCTTGACCCCCAAAATTGCACATTTATGTCTCCAAACCTGCCTTGAAATGCACACTTCGTATCTTCAACCCTCAATATTTTCCCTTGGTTGCTTGAACTGCATAATGCACAGAAGCCCAACCTCCCTTAACATCCAAAACTGCGTAATTGTCTTTCCCAATGTCCTTTCCCTCAACCAAACCCTGCTACCTCTAGAAACTACGTAGTCTTCCCCTTCAAGCCTTCCTAAGTTATGCATTGCGCAGTCTCAGAGCCCAAGCTCTCCCCCCGACAGCTGGAATTGCTCAATGCGTAGTCACTGGGCCCCTCTTCCCAGCTTGTCACTTATCCTTGGCTCAGTTGATGGATCAGAATACCTCATCTTAGACTAGGGGGTTTTCAAATTGATGTTGTCTTGTCATGAGTAAATTGCAGGAACAAGTACACTATCCTGTCATGAAAAATAATGGAGAAGGAGAAGAAGGAGGGAAGCATGAATAAAGAATCTCTTGTATCTGAACTCACAAGTGGACCAAAAAAGTGAAAGTGAAGGGACACTCAAGTTTGCAACCACCTTCCAAGACTAAAGATCATTGAATATTCCTCATCACCAAGCCATGTGGAGGTGAAGAAAAAGCACATCCAAGAAGACATCCAACACTTAGCAGCAACAGTGACTTGACATTTCCACATCATCAAGAAATCCATGTTAGCCGTATTATGCCATGCCATGTCATAAGTGGTCATATGTCATAAGTCGAAATAACACACATGTAATGTAAATAGTCATGTAAATTGAGAAGTCATAGGAAGTCAAAAAGTCATGACGGTAGTCAAAGAGTCACCCTTGGTTATATATAATCTGTCATTGTATGAGCAAAAGACTTTTCACCTTGGCTCCTCCTGTAAGGAATTAGAGATATCAACTAGTTCTTTGAGGAGCGAGTGGCTCCAATGTCCCACTATTGGGGCTAGTGACGTATATTGTAAACATGTGTCTTGGAACTTTTACTTAATAATAGAAGCCTTCAAGGTTAGCATGTTCTTCATGCATGGAATATTAATATTTGTAAGACTATTATGTGGACATTTGTATTTCATGTTTTCTTTCACATGTGTTAAGATAGTTGAACTATTTCGGTTATTTTAGTGCTTATATTATTGAGAATGTGTTGTAATGGTTTCTATTTTTGTCCCATCCTTGTGGACTATTATGTGGGATACTAGACAAATATTTCCTTATTTATTGGTTGTAATGACCATCACATCCGTTCTGGACTATTCCACTAGATGTTAGACAGATCCTTCTG
Organism: Pinus taeda; assembly: GCA_000404065.3. Classification (NCBI taxonomy): domain Eukaryota; kingdom Viridiplantae; phylum Streptophyta; class Pinopsida; order Pinales; family Pinaceae; genus Pinus; species Pinus taeda. The sequence continues at coordinate 88,497 of APFE031724369.1, forward strand.
GTTCATGTGTGTCTCTTCTTGGGTGGTACTATTACCTCTCACTTATAGGCTCACTTTTCTCCTCCACCTTTGCAGTAGAAGAACCTTGACATAATCGCAACTGAACACTCACCAGGCACACCCCCTTTCTTTTCAAAGACACCATTGCCTTCCTCTCTCGTGCTAACAGCTAGAGCCAAGGAAAATATTTAAGGATTTGGCAACAGAGCCTTCATACTAGATGGGACTCCTACACGAAACGGTGTGAGGACTAATTGGGACTTCATATCGGGGAGATCCCTGAGTGTTGGTGGGTCCAGCACCGTCAACATTTGTGGCACTAGAGGGAGGGAAACCAATATTTTATGGCTGAAAAAACGAAACCTCATGACTCCATCACCATACATTACTACACCTCTACCTTGCCAGCAAGCATTGCACAGTTTGTGAAGCAATTTATGAAACAAACATTGACAGAAAATTATGAAGAGGCTATCATTATGGAGAAGGAATTGCATGCAATCGAATTCATCTCAGACAATCAATCAACAAAAGACTCCAAGGACATGGGTAAGAGGTCTCAAGCCTCTGTGAGTAGGGTTAAAGAGAAAGAGCCATCTTATCTTGAAATATTGACTCATCTTGTCAAGTATATTTCCAATGAAATGGCAGAGGTCAAATAGAGGAAAAGTGAGACCAGAATGAGAAGAAAACCTCCCAGATTCAACCTATTTAGAAGGATTGCAACTTCTAGCAGTATCAGCAACCAACCCACAAAGTTTACGCATAGCTCTAATGTCGTGTTGAACATTGCGAAGTTGGGCATAGATCAATATTGCATGTTTCATCAAGAACATCATTTAGAGAAAATGTGCCCATAGTGGAATCAAGCCATGAGCATGGTTGCTACACAACCTGTTGATTCTATATTGGTTGAAGAGAAGATTGAGCCTACAGAAGAGAAGGAAGAAGCTAATATATCTGATAAAAATCAAAGTGTCAGGTATGAAATGAACATATTTAACTATATACTCACAACCCAAAAGATTATTATCGATAAGCAGCCTTCGAGTGATGGTCCAACCTAGAAGCAGACCAATCGGTACAACTTGAGAAGCCAAGGGACATCCACTAAAATTGATTTGTTGAAGAAGAAATTAAAATAAAATATGTTAAGGAAAATCAACCCACTGGCCAACTCAACACAGAACACTCAAAGAAAGTCTGGGAAAGAAATTTCAATGAAAAGTGTTTTTGACAACAATAAGGACAAAACCATCGGTCTGGAAACCACAAACCAAGTTACATCCCCAGACACCTCAGTTATTCTTCCCATCGTGGACTATAACATGGTTGATGACATGAATAAGGTTCGTACAAACATTTCAATGTTTGAATTAACAAAGATCATGAGCCAGCGGGACATCCTCTTACGGGCACTTGTGAAGGCCTCCACAGGTAACGCTACCTCTTCAAACAAGGGACCTTGTAAGTCTCATGGTTCTCTTGAATATGTACTCAATGCATTAACGATGAATGAAAATACATTATGCCCATGTTTCTTGTTAACTTTCGAAATATTCATTTCAATGTTCACAATTTCTTGGTTGACTCTGGTGCATTGGTGAACATAATGCCATTATCTGTTGCCAAGAAAATCAATGCTAAATGGGAAAAAAAATATGCATAGATCAGTCAGTTGGACAAGACTCATGTCTAAGAAATTAGTGAACTTAGAGATGTCATCATCCACTTATCATCCGACGGATGAGTCCACCGATGTATCAACATAGTGATTGTGGACGTTTCAGAAGCATACAAAGTATTGTTGAGAAGAGACTGGTCTAGCAAGCTACAAGGACACTTTGCCATAGACTGGTTGCACTTATGGTTTTCGTATAGGGGCATAAATAATTAGATCTGGGTAGAATCAGAGATATATATGAAAAATATTGTCACTCCCTTGAATGGACATAGTGAACCGATGACTTTCACAGAATTACTTTTCAGAAATTTCTTCCTTGAAACTCAACTAGGGCGTTATCTTGCACAACCATCCCCAGTTCCACCAGATACATAGTCGGATCTCCTTCCTTGTCCAAATGGTGATAATGAACTTTGTATATTTAGCAGTAGTTGTAGGAATACTAGTGTAGTTCCCAGTCCTTGCACATTTGATATTTGGACTATGTACTTTGATGGTTCCAAAATGCAGGAGGGCTCTGGAGCTAGTTGTGTTTTATAGACCTATTGCAAAGAAAGCATTTGATCTCTAGCCACACGAACAACACTACAGAGTATGAAGCACCAATCTTGGGCTTACAAAAGCACATTGACCTTAATGTTTCCATCCTGAAAGTGGTAGGTGACTCATAAATTGTTGTGCGATAGTTACGTAACACCATACATTGTGTGTCACCTCATCTTAGAGGCTATCAACAAGAGGTATGGTGTCTTATTTCACATTTACAAGATTTCAATATTATTTTTGTTGCAAGAATGCGTAACGCAACTATGGATGCATTAGGAAATGTCCCTGTTAGGTTGTCACCATTGAGGGACGATTTTTCTGTTGAAATTATTTATAGGCCTTTCGTCCCTGACAATATCACTAATTTACACATTTTTTATGATGACCAATAGATACTGTGCTTCATGGAGAACAATGACATATTTAAAGACACATCGATCGATGAGAATGAGCATGAAAAGGAATTGCAGGATGCAACCAGTGTAAGCAAAGGAAACCTCAACCCCAAGGGTGTGGTATCATTGGAAAAACTATATGACCCTCAGAATCACTTCTGGGGAATGGTCAATGCTAAGACCCATAGTTCCACATTGTCGCACGAGCATATTAACTTGGGAACTGATAAGGATCTGAAATATGTCAATCTCGGTACTTGTTGCACACCATAAGAGAAACAAGCCTTTATCCGCTTATTCAAGTAGTACCGTGATGCCTTCGCATGGATGTACGATGAACTTAAGACATATGACACACAAATCATTTAGCATGTGATACTGATCAAGGAAGGGGCCAAGACTTTCCAACAAAAGCTAAGGAAAGTACATACAAATCTTGAGCCTCTTATTCATAAATAATTGAGAATATTGTTGGATGTCTAGATCACATACAGAGTGCGACACTCAATGTGGGTGTCAAATTTGGTTCTGGTGAATTAGAAGTCCAAGGAGATCTACTTGTGTGTATATTTCCAAAATCTCAATCATGCCTCGGACAAGGAAAACTACCCCATGCCATCCATGGAAAAAATATTACAAATTGTATCAGGGTTTGAAATGTTTTCTTTGTTAGATGGTTATTCCTGTTGATCTAAAGATGATATGAGGTTGTCATTGATGTCAATCAAAGAAGCACCAAGGATGACCCTGAACTTCCATGGCACATTGGGCATCATCATTCATTGTTTCTCATCTCATAACCACTATAGGAATACTCTACTCAAAAATATATTTCTATCGGTATATAGCTCTCCTTGTAATTCCTCACGATTTGTAAGTTATTCAAAATTGAAGTTAGTAACACAAATTAGTGGGCTAAAACCCCATGGGTGTTGGGTGAAGGAATTGCGCTTGAGCAAACTACTCAACACTTAATTGTCAACCCGAGGGTTTTGTAAACTTAGAGACGAAGCACAAGAAATGCTAGAAATGGTATGAATTTTTCCTACTCCTAATCCTACTTCTTAAAGGAAGTCCTTTGTAGAATCAGATAAAAGACAATCGGAAAGGTAATTGACACCAAAGAAACTCTAGTGTTGGAATGTAAAAGACAATTTGCATGTAAATCAAGTAAAGAAATTCCACACAGTCGTAAAAATCTTAAATGCTCGAAAGAAATGCTATTTTCATCTTCAGATGGATGGCTAACAGTCTGAAAAGTGCGCCCTTGCAGAATTTTGTCTTTGTTCTAATCTTCCTTCCACACAAACAACCTGTCCTTGCACTATTGCAATCTGCTTGCACTAGTGCAGGTACAATATCTCTGTGCAAAAGTATATGTGACCTTCCTTACTGAAGACTTATGCCTTAGTGAAGGTGCTCTAAGCCTCAGGGTTTAGAGCACTATGTTTCTGTGACAAGAGACCAGCTCTTGCACTGAGGCAAAGCTTCCTTCACCCAGTTTCCAAATTACTTTCGAAAGGACTGAAAGATGTGCTAAAAAAAATTGCAACTGTAAATGAAATTCTGAAGTAAATTATCTGTAAAAAAGGAAATGCTTCAATTCATTAAACCTTGCAAAGGAAATAAAATTCATGAAATAAAAGCACTTCAAAAGAATCAAATAGTAGTCTAAGTGTTTTGCATGTGTTAACTAACTTTAATAATCCATTCAAAATGCTTATTTTCTTTGCAAGTATAATATGTTTATGGTAATTTTATGCAACTATTTCTAGATCCTCTAAAGATGTACTTTTAATACTAAAGATAGTTACTGAGTTAATGAATCATTCACTTGCGAAATAACTGGAAATAATATGCACGTAAGTGATTCATTGTTCGCTGCAAATGAATGATTAAACCAATGTGTAGGCAACTGCATGCACTAGTGCAGTAAAGAGTTCCTTGCATGATCCAATCAAAAATGAGTTAAAACAGAGATTGAGAGTAAAGGAAATGCAAGAAAGATATTTCATAAAAAAAATAAACACAGCTAACTCTCAAACCACCGATCTGTTTCACACATTAGCTACAAAAGATATTTTAAATCAGAACTTGAAAAATAATGATTAAAACTTTAACATTACAAAGCTACAAAATAAATATTCACACCGTCTTTTTGAATAACGAAAGCGAGAGGGGTAAACAAGCTGGGTTGGATGGGCCCTAGCCAAACTAGATCATTCCCCTTCTAAGGAATGAAAAATCTCAGCATGTCAAATATACATCAAAGATAAATTAGATGATGTGTATGCAAATCATGGTAGTTCTCTTGTATTACTCGATTCAGCAAATATACATAACAGAGTAGTCTAGCCCCAGAGTTGAGGCGATAACCAGATTACATAAAACAAAATTACAATCAATGGTTCGCTAGCTTACTCCTACCTATGATCTATATCTTATATATCCTTTCAGATCTAGTCATTGTCACTAATTATAGACATTTCTTCTTTAGGCCTTTCGGCCAAATAGACTTAGAAACCGAAATTACAAACTTGGCCAACAGTTATAATACACATGAATTTCGCTTGGCCATAACCTAAATTTGGAAAATATTCCTTGATTGCATGCCACCTATTACCCTGCTTCAGTTCATTAGTAGCTAGACTCAGAGGCAAGGATCAAGACCCGTCCTCATGGAAGATTTGGCTTCTCAGAAATCTCGAACAGTCTTCATGGCAGTGCAGGAATCTACCTGCACTAGTCACACTCATTCATAATTAATACTAAGTTCCATGATTACTCTAGGAAATTAATATGAGTTACAAGAAGTATGTAAATAGGCATGAAATCCATATAAAATGATTAATAAAGTGATCTAATAAATCTTAATATAAAATATGAGCATGTGTAGGAATGGGTAACTATCTTGTACTAGTGCAGGAAAAAAGGGTCTTTTATTGAGATAAAACAGAGGTTGATTTTGATGGAAATGGGGTAGAAAGTAGGGAAATTTAGGATACCAACAATGGGGTTGTGGCATGGAATTTATCATTGATTTTGGTCATTGAATAGTCAATAATTAATAATTTTTTAAGCTCCTAAAATCCCTCCAACATTCTCTATAGAAGCCCCTCTCAACTCTATAAAAATAAATCTCATATATCCTCCAAAAGTAGTGATCGTGGAATTTTCGCTATAACATTATTTTTGAGAAGTCTTAGATGCTAAAATTAAAACCCATTTGAGCTAAAATCTTGATGAACGTGGTGACTGAATTTCAGATCTTGGTTCACAATATTTTCAGAGATATGATTTGTGGAAGTTAGGGTTTTTGCAGTCTCTCAAATTTCATCTCAAAGAGGCGACCTTGGGAAAATCATCATAACTCTCTCTCCAAAAAGTGGACTGGCGGATAGTGCATGGACTTTAGTTTTCTGTGTATCAATTTCAGAGTCAAATGAGGAAACAGTGACACGTGGCATGCCATACAAGTTTGATCTACTAAACTAGTCCATAATTAGGTCATTCTGAGAGATTGGGCATAACTTTGTCTTGAAGAATCCAAATCGAGTCACATCTGTGCCATTGGAAAGAAGAATCAGAGGGATACTACAAAACTAAAGATCACATATTAGAGATATGAAATCACATAGATACATTAGATTCAATATCGTACTTCTAGAAGTCAAGAAAAAAACTAGATCAAGTGTTGTTAAGGGGTGCAAAGGACCATACTTTATAGGGTAGCAAAGACCATGGTGCAGCAAAATGATGTAGCAGAGGTAAGCTCCAAGGAAGTATCCTCTGTATATGCATGTTCATCTCTTAATTGCATTAGGTTCTTTGTATTCTAATTTGTTGTTTTTGTTTAGCACTAATATATGCTCTGCAGGATGAGGTAAGTTTTGCTATTATCATGTCATGGGTATTTCGTTGAAGACTTTTTGCAGGTATTATGTTATATACCTAGGGGGGTAATATGGGGTACCGAGGGAGGTACTCAAGGTAATAATGTAATAATGTGATGGGCCATAGTAATAAATAAGGTGGTTAACCCATGTCATGTAAGGGACCACAAGAAGTTAATAATAATGTAATGGGCCCATGGTATTAGTTGATGGTATAAGTAAACCATGGTAATGATGCATGGTATTGTATGTATGAGGCCTATATAGAGGCTAGAGACTCCACATGGAGGGATATGAAGGGAAGTATTCTTGTATGAATGGGTTGTGGAGTATTCTCCTTCCTTAAGGAGTGAATGTATGGTGTTGCCCTACCGTAAGGGTTTGATAATAAAGAAGCATTTCTATCTATTTCTATTATATTCTTGGGTTATTTCTATTATCTTATACTTTTGGATCAGATCTACAACAAGTGGTATCGGAGCATTTTCTTGGGCACAAAAGTGGATTTTTTTTTAACTTTTTGCAGGATTTCAAGGGCGGCGAGTTTGCAGATCAGATATGTACATTTTGGTTCAAGATCTGAAAAATATGATTGTAGATCTGTATTCCTTGTGAAAAAATAGCCGATTTCAAAAAAAAAATCGGTCGAATCGGAGTCCGGATGAAGGAGATATCGCTGATCTAAAAATTAGTAGGGTTGGAGACAATTTTTCGAGGCAGCGAATTTGCGGTGCAGATCTAGACCTCTTGGCATTAGATCTACACAATCTAATTATAGATCTGGATTCTTTGTGAAAAAATACCCAAATTCAAAAAAAAAATCAGTTGAATCGGAGTCCGGATGAGGGAGATATCACTGATTTAAAATCGACTCTTTTTGTAGAAATTTTGGGTGACGACGGGAGAGTAGCAGCGCAGATCTAAAATTCTAGTGTCTGAATCAGGATTTCTATCACATGGGCAGATGCAGAATGGTTGTTCCATTTCCAAAAATAGATTATAATAGAGATTCTAAGCAATATTGACTAAACTATGACAATTTCAAATTTTCGCCAAAGTTTTCTCAAAACCCTCTTCATGGCGGGTTACGGTTTTACAGGAAAAGATAATGGTCCTACTATTGAAGAATACATAAAAAAACAGAAATCATTATGGAAAAACAATTGGAAATGGTTTGTAGTGGAGCTATTTAGAGAGGAGGCAGCCACATGGTGGGGATTACTTAACCAAAAGAAGTGTCTCAACCTACCCGATGAAGAATTTGAAAAATTACTTTTGGAAAGATGGTCTCATGCCAGAAAACAAGATAAGGAGAAACAGGTGGGTCTATTTCCTACTGGTATATCCTTATTACAGGTTCATGGATTAATTCAGAAAGACAAGATCATTGTTTCTATCAATCCTAGTTGCAAGCATAATTTCATCAATGTTAATTTGGCAAACAAATTTCAAGTTCCAGCGAAACATATTGAAAATACATAGGTTGATGATAAGGATGTTCAAATTTATAAGGATTTGAAACTTTCTATGGATAAGTATGTGTTTCATGGTGATTTTTATGCTTCAGATATGGATAACATAGATGTTGTTTAGGGATACCCTTGGATGGAATCAGTAGGTACTATCAATATTAATGTCTAGAAGAAATTCGTGAAGCTCTGGTATAAAAAGAAGAAAATTACATTACAGGATATTTCCACTAATAAACAGATAGAGTCCAAGGAGGCTGAAGCAGAAGATGTTCCAGGGCATGACATATCAGATGATGAGCAGTTGATGGTCGACAATCAGACACAAACAGAGGCTGAAGCGGAAAAGGTTACAGGTGCTGATACATCAGAGGAGGACTCAGTGGTTGAAGTCATATTGGAAAAGAAGACACCACAACAGGCACCTCAACAGGGGGAATTAAAGAAGACGACACCGTGGGTTAAAACTTCAACATATCATCACCCACATCACCCCGCAAGACAACCATCAAGATGGCAACCAGTTAGTCACAAGGACAACAACCCCCACAAGATAGATAAGGAGAAGCGAAGAGCCACCTACTACACATCAACACAAAAGAGCTACCACGATCAACTTCCGTCTCAAGCGAGCGAGGCACCAACGACATCGAGGGTTCACCTTTCTCTTGGATGGCTAGATGCACGTGCATGGTATCAGTGGACTACTCTTTTGAGTAGATCTTATTATTTGTGTTCTTCCCATGTTTCGGGGACGAAACATGCTAAGGGGGGTGGAATGCTATATACCTAGGGGGGTGATATGGGGTACCGAGGGAGGTACCCAAGGTAATAATGTAATAATGGGATGGGCCATAGTAATAAATAAGGTGGTTAACCCATGTCATGTAAGGGACCACAAGTAGTTAATAATAATGTAAGGGGCCCATGGTATTGGTTGATGGTATGAGTAAACCATGGTAATGATGCATGGTATTGTATGTATGAGGCCTATATAGAGGCTAGAGACTCCACATGGAGGGACATGAAGAGAAGTAGTCTTGTAGAACAGATATGCTTGTGGAGTGTCTCCTCTTAAGGAGTGAATGTATGGTGTTGCCCTACCTTAAGGGTTGATAATAAAGAGCATTTCTATCTATTTCTATCTTGTTATTCTTGGGTTATTTCTATTATCATAATATTTCCGGTTTAGATCTACAACAAGTGGTATCATAGCTACAACAGTTTGCAACAGAGGATGAGATTAAAAAAAATGGTGTTAATGAGAAAACAATGCAATTATTAGAAATACATAGTAACAATGAATCTCAACAATAGATAATAATAGTTAGAGAATGAGAACAATACTTGTTAGAATGAAAAAAAGACTAGTTACTAGAGAACAATAATTTAGAAAGAGGAATGAAAATGAGAACAAAAATAATTGAGAACAATATTTTACATAATGAGAATAGTAGAGGAAAAGAACAATTATCCTTAGATATTAATGAGAAAATATAGTTAAGAGAATTAGAAAAATAGTTCAACTTAGCTTCGCATTAGTTTTAAAAATCCTTTTGATTAAGTATACATTACTTTCGGTACTTCCTCATTCATTTCAATCAAATTAGATCTACATTTGTTTCCAAACAAATTATAAATATTTATATAATATTACTATTATTAAAATAAGTATAATGTTTTTTTGTGAGGTGAAATTATATTAACAAAAAATACATAGAAGAGTCAATGAGAGCAAATTCATCATTGGATGGGTGTACTCAGTGTTGAAAATTGTAGTTGCAGTTAATATTTTCATTGTCAAATTTAAAATAAAAATGATTTGTTTTTTAGTTGTCCAAGTCAGCCTCAACTAGACAATTCAGCCCCACAACTTGAAGGGTTTGACCCCAAGGTCAAAACCCACCTCTTGACATTCATATATATTGGCATTTGTTGGATTTCATTTGGCGTCACTTTAACTCATCAATTTGACCTAGTCAAAGGATTTATGTTCGCATGTGGGAAGGATGAAGAAGACAAAAATTTTGAACAATTTTTTACCTCTCTTATCTTTATTTTTACTAGTATTGACTTGGCTCTTTTCTCTGTTATTTAACCAAAGCTTTGACTATGATTGGAGGTTGTGTTAGAAACAAGGAAAATACTGAGAGGGGGGTGAATCAGTACTGTAGGAATTTTAAAACTTCATTTCACTTGCGATAATAATAGGACACTAATAAAATTTCCAACAATTAATTTATATAAGAATGGAAATAAATAACATAAGTATCACAATGAGAATACACAAATTCTTCAAATTTTTCTTTCAATTTCTTGACAAGGAAAGATACAACTTATTGTTGCAAAGTTCTCTAGCTAAAACCAGTAGGAAACAACCACTCCCTGATTTATAAGCTACAATTGAAAGGAGATACAACCCCTAGTATTATAAATTACTATTGAAAAGAAATTCCACCCCTAAGTATTTACCAACAATTATTGGAAGGATCTACAACCCCTAACTTTCAAGCCACAACTTGGATGGCCTCAATTATTCATCGTTCATTAAATTTTCATGCTCAAATGATGAAGGAAACATAAGTCAAGTTTTCCCTCAAACACTCTTCAAAAAAACCATTATGGACACCTTCAGCAATCTCACCATACTCACCACAATTCCACACCTTTGTTCTCCTTGACTTTGCAAATTTGACTCTAGTTATCAAGAAATTTGGAATTAAAAATCTAACTCCCTTGAGCTTGGAAACTTACATGATTTTTGTATTTTTTCCTTTTTCCTGCTTCTATAAAGTCATCTCAATGTGTTCTTCAAGTCTTCAAACACTACTCTATTGCCCCTTTGAGAAAAACTGAATTAAACTGATAATTGTTGCATTTTTTTAATTTGTACAGGACTTAGCTAAGATTTTCTAAATTTGGTGAATCTCCAAAGTTAGCATTTTAGCCAATTTTTCCTCCAAACATATCCATGCCACCATCAAAGTTTACAACTTGTTCATTCTTGTGCTTTTAAACTTTAGTGCTCCTTTTTATATTTGGAATGACTGTCAAATTCAAGTTTTCGACTCAACCATGCAAATATGGCGTATAAGGCCAAAATAATAAGTTGTTGACTCATTTACCATGGCCCCTCTTTATTCTATATCCACAAGGGATTATTTTGCATTGTGGAAAACCCATGACTTTGGTCATAGTGCTACGATAGAACCAAGTATTCAAGCTAAAATATTTCTATTACCTATCAGAATGCCACTTGCCAACAAACTTTCTGTCTTTCAGGCTTGTCTTCCCAAATAATTTCCTTTTTGCACCTTTATTTTTCCTCCAGAGATTTTCCTTCCGGGATGTTTTCTTTGGAATTGTTTTCTTCTGGTTTCCTTCTGGGATTTACTTCCAAGGTTTTTTCTTCCAAGAAAAATTTCATCCCTCGGCTCCATTATCCAGGCTAAAACTCTTGATGTGCTTATCTTATTTCTTCTTAGCAAGCCTTTTATTTTCATCTAGGGTAGACCTTCTAGGATTCATGATCACGTCATTAACCACACATCCACCTAAGTGGTGACACATATCACCCGGATTTTTCCCATTAGGCCACCTAAAAACATTGAGTCTACATGCCATGTGTTCTTTCTACTAACATCATGTTGATATCACCATGAGCCAGTAGAATGTTGCATGCGTCATCTAGGGAGGAGAGAGAAAGGGTTCAAGCCTCCAAGTAAACACCTCTGGGTTTAGTCTATTTTATACCTTTTTGACTACCCTGGCTTCTAAGCTACCCAAATTCTTGTTGACAATAATACTGAGAGGGGGGGTGAATCAGTATTATCTAATTCTTTTACCAAATCTTTCTTATTTATACTTTGAATTATTTTTGCATACCAATACCATAAATAATGAGCATGAACAAGAAAATCAGACAGTCACATCAAAGAACACCAGATATAAGGTGGAAACCCAATGTGGGTGAAAACCACCTGCTGCAATATGTCTCTATCTTCTTTTCAAATTAGAAACTCCTTTTACAAATGGTCTTGTACTGGTGCAGTCCTTTACCGGTACGCAGGCTACAACCTGCTGAGAGCTACAACTCTCTCTCGTTTTCCAGTCTCTCCTGAAAGGGAGCTACAACCCCCTACTTCTTTTCAAGGACCACTTTTCATAAATTTTCAAACTGGATCCATATACATCAAATGATCATCAAGTTCATGTAAATTATACAGACAGCTGTAATAACCAGATCAACAATAACAGAACAGAACCCAGAACACTTTTCCAACAGAAAAATTCAACCAACAGAAGAACTTAACACAGATACGCGGTTTTTCTTTTGCTGGCCTGCGTTGCTACGC
>APFE031724383.1:0-35615 GCA_000404065.3 Pinus taeda
ATGGTGCGACCAATGGCTTCGAGCTGATCTCGAATGTCTTTAATCTTGTTGAGATGTTCCTGTAAAGACATATGTTCGTCCATCATGATGGAGAACAACTGATTTTTGAAAAAGAAAGTTATGCTCTTGTCAGATGTCTCGTGCAGTTCTTTCAACTGTTGCCAGATCTCGACAGCTGTCTTGCCAGAAGGAATCTGCGGTAACTGATCATCAGCCACAGAGAGCTTGAGAAGCATAACGGCCTCTCGATTTTGATCATCAAACTTATCTTGATCGGTACCAGCTGTACCGGGACGGAACTCTTTGCCCAAAACGAGCTGATCAAGACGCCTGTATTCAAAAATGGTCAACATTCTTTGTTTCCAGATGTTATAATTGCTTCCATTAAAGCGTTGATTGCCTTCTAACATCAGATTGGTTAGCGAGGCCATCTGCACGTTTCCGGACGGCTGATCCAGACAAAATCTGATAGGTACTAGAAACAAAATTCAAAACCACTGACTCGAAAAATCAAGGTACGGAAAACGATGCACCCAAAAAATTCTGACGACTTGGAAAAAACGAGCCACCGGAATTAGAATTTCGGTTCTGAATTCGAAATACACCGAAATAACCCACAAGCTGCCCACGAAACAAAACCCTTGCTTAACACCGGAACACGTACAGCGCTGCTTAACATAGGGACCAGAAAATGCCGAATAGACTGCTGAAGTGGGCTGACTGTTACGTAAAAATGTGTTGACTGTGGGTTGACTATCACGTAAAAATGTGATGACTGTCACTGAACTCCACGTGGATTTCAACAACCTATGTTATAACGCTTGAACCATGAAGTCCAACCAGAAACCTCGGCGACCAAACAATGATTGCGGAAGAGAGCCTATTATGCCGAGGCACGAACGAGGGAGCCAAAACAGCTAGTATTCGAGCCACCCTGATAAATAACAACCGGACTGAGAAATTTGGTTGCGTCTGTGTTAATAGAACCAATGGCAAATAACAGTGAGATATTAAATTCCTCAACCAGTCAGCAGCGTAACTTTCCAAATAAAATTTGCAGCATCACAACGCCTTTAGCGTTCCGTCGATTTCCGACTTGATCATGTCAATTATGATCCAGAGCAGCCTCACCGTGTCAAAATATTAACCGTCAACTGTCTTTTGAAAGATTATAGAGACGGTGTTACCTTGGGTCCTTTGGGCGTGAAGTCGGTAACTGTGGCAACATAAAAAAACACCGGCGCACTCAACAACGGCGGCACTACCGACTTCCAACTGATCGACTGTTTCCTGGGTAGTTCGAGCGATATCAGAGTTTCTCGGGCTTGATACGACGAAGTTCGAACACGTCCCAGATTCGAGGAACGGGTACTTAGAGTTGACTGTCCCCCAAACAATACGTAACCCACCAAGATGGGCCTGTGTGTTCTCACATTAGTGGTGTTTTTCACCAACAGCCGACACTCGTGGAATAGATTCGAGGTTGAACGCAACAGCAGAGGGCGGCTTTGTTGATTTCAGATCCGTCACTCCGGAAATCTAAAGTCACCACAAGCAGCGTAAAAAAATCCACACGATAAAAATGAAAAATCAAGTTCGAACACCATCGGCCAACACGATGCACGAGGAGAGTGTATCAAGTCTCTCGAATGACACCAGAAACCCTCATGAAACCACCGAAGAACAACTCAAACAGCGAGAACGCACGCACTCAGATGAAACAATGGCATCTGCAATGATGCATCAAATTCAAAACCTAGAGAGCAACTTCGAAATGAAGCACAAAAATTTTTCCACACAAATGAAAAATTATTTCGAAAAAAATACCAAGCTCTGATACCATAAAACAGTGCGAAACATGCATATGGATTTCCAATGAATGAATTGAATTGATGAGCAAACTGATGCTCAATAATAATACAGAGATATTTACAGTAATAGACACATCAAGTTTCTATTAGGAAATAGAAACAATCAGTTTCATCTAAGAAACTGCTAAAAGGATAAAAATAGCAACAGCTAATAAGAATAAGCATTAAACACTAAATAGTATTATTCTAATAAGCCTGACGAAAATTCAGAGCTCCTTATGAGATGTATTGCCCCTTCTTGGATGCCTAAATGACTCCATATCACTTCATATTTATACACATATGAAGGCTTAACGAATTGATGAGGAGACCCATCTATTGGACTGGCTCAGTAGAATAGGCCAATTCGGTACCAAACCAGCCTATTCCGGTTCAGACCAGTATTGGGCCAAAAAAGGTCGGACCAATCGGTTCCGGTCCGATTCTAATAACATTAAGTTTAAAGACAAAATAATCGTACCTTGTGATATAAAGAAGACTTGCTACAAACCTTGTACACTTAAACATACCTTAAGTTGCTTCTTTCACAAACCTTGTACGGCTTCTTGAAGGGCTCCCTTTGCAACAAAACTTCTTTCAAATTTGGAGCTTCCCTTTGAATCTAATCGCAATCCTTTCTTCTTTAGAATATACTTCCAAAGAGAACACAAGGAAAGGATTATAATCAAGCATAAAAGGTAAAGTTAAATATGTATAGAGGGAATCAACAAAATAATGAAAGAGATAAGGAATAATTATCTTTTTGTGAAAAGATGGAAGCTCCCTCTTGATCTTGCATCAATCTCGCTTTGTGAGGGATTTCTTCAACTTATCAAAACAACTCGAGAACTTTCTAACAAAACATATTAGATCTATAAGCCCTAGAAATCAAAAAGAAAGATTGATCCTAGAGTCAAACACGAGAAACTTTACAAGGCCTAAAAACAATAACCTATACAATGTATTTTCTTTTCTTTCTTTTTGACAAATACATTACATCATGACTCAAATACAATTATGAAGATCAATACTAGTTACATTTTTCAATAGAGCCATCACAGAGAGGAGAGGGGTTGAGAGGATTAAAGGTTGAATATGGCCACAAGGCCGAGAAGGGCCAATTCAATGTAAATTTGGCCAAAGGAGGGCCTTTTGTAATTTATGTGTACATATATATTCACTAATAGAAGAAGTATTTTGATTTGAGTGTTGGATGTGTGAAATTGAGCCTCTGTATATTATTGTTGAATGTTTTCTTGTAATAGTTGTTAGCCATATTTGATGCAGATTGAATGTAATTAAGATCAGGAGGGAGAGTGTGTTTTAGGAACTCAAGGTTTGCAAAGAATCAGAGTGTGCAAAAGAGGTGAAGATCAAATGTTGGTCGTTGATCAACGAGTGGGATTGACAATCCAATTTAATCAAAGTGTTGCAAAGGAAAGGCGTAGCGGAAGCATAGAGACATAAGACTAGTTTTGTGTTAAAGAAGCAGAATAGTGGAAGTTTGACGTACTAGCAGAGATCATGAATGATTATGGAACAATACTATTGTGCTAGAAGCCTGCAATCAAATCCAAGAGCATGATGAAGGAAGAGCAGAAGACTGGTTTTTGCGAAGGTACACAAAAGTATATCAATTGATAGCATTAGGGAAACAAACTTGAAGTGGCAGCATGCTAATTGTAAAGCGTCAGGATGATGTGGACGAAGCCATGAAGACGAGTTGGAAGCTTGGGGGATGACGTGTTTACACAACATCGAAAGTCCATCAAAGGACAAAGACAGGAAATATTTCTATCTCCCGGAGTTTGTCTCCCAGGAGTTCAAACAGTATATAATATAGGGAAGCAACGAAGTGACTCAGTGTTGGGTTGACGTGGAAGCTAGCCTACATATCAATGATCGGGGTGATGCAGAGTTTATTTATTGGACGTGCAACTAACAAGTCGGGCTCGTGAGTATTGTTGACTCCTCCCAGAGGTAAAACGGTTGTGCACACTTTTTATAAGGGTCAGTGACAACAGTTGACAAAGGCCGAGAACAACAGTTAACGAGGAAATTCCCATTCCCCGGAGTTTGTCTCCCAGAGGTGGTCTAGTTACATGCTTTCAAAAGAGAACCAAGATGGCGTGTGAAAGCGACGATGTGGAGTTGTTTCATTGATTGACGAGACCAATGGAGGAAGCTTGTGTGTCATAGAAGATTTTCCTCAGGCAGATAAAAGAGTGGCGCATAATAGAAAGGGTCAGAGATCGAGGTCATACCCTTTCGTCACTTGCGGATTGGTGGAAGTTTTGTAAATAAAGGAAATACTACGACTCGACGACTTGGGCTTGTGTTATACAAAGATAAGGAACTCTGTGCTACAGGACCTTCGCTCTACACTGATGATTGCAAGACTATATTTATAGTCTTGGGCATGGTGGTTTTGCCCTATGTTTGGGGCTTACATATATTAAAGGGAAGAGTCTTGCACCCGGTGGTTTTGTATTACCCATATGGCTCCTCCCACTTGATTTTGAACGAGTATTAAGAAGGGGATTAATTTCCCTTAATTGGGTCATAAGAAGCATCTTTTCGCCTAAGTTGGACCTTGTGGGATTTTTAAAGCTGACATATTGGCATAGCCAGTATTAGCTCGACATCATGTGGTATAAGAGCTAGAATGCTTTGTGAATGTCAAAATAGAGAGGTTAAATTGCTTGGAGGAGTAGTAAAGAATGAATAGTAAACAAAGATATGGAGGACAAACTACCAAGGAAGGGACAGGTTTGGGTGCACTTTGGGATACCAAGGCGCATATTTTCAGACAAGGATACTAGATTTCTCATTTTGAACTACATTGTGGGAAAAGATGCACACGAAGTTGAAGAGATCTACAACATTCCATCCACATACAGATGGACATATGGAAGTAGTCAATAGGAATTTGGTGCAGCTTCTAAGGGGATACAACCTGAAGCATCCAAACACCTGGGATGAAAATCTGGTGTATATACAATAGTCTTACAATAGAGCAGTCAACACTTCTATAAGAAAGTCCCCATTTGAAACCTATTTTGGATATTTGTTGCCTTCACCTTTGGATATTGCATATGGGTAGCAAGGAGGAGTGAAGGAATATCTCACATGAGAAGATTAGGCAAATCCATCTACAAGTACAAGAGACACTACAGAAGTCACAAGAGAAATATAACGGTAGGCATGATTGGCATAGAACAAAGAAATTGTTCAAGGTGGGAGACAATGTATGGCTATAGTTGAACAAGGAGAGGCTACAACGGCCTGGCAAGAAACTCAAGGATTTGAGGTATGGTCCGTTCAATACACTGGAAAGGTGGGTGATAATACATATCGACTTAGTTTACCACCATATATGCACATTTACTTAGTCGTGAATGTAGAGAATTTGAAACTCTATGAGCCTTCCACGCTAGATCAAGAAGAGGAATAGGTCCTACCTTCTATGGAGAATTTGGCACCAAATGCTCATGCAGAGTTGACAAAAGATACAATTTTGCAGAAGAGGTCTAGAACTGTAAGACAAGGGAAACATCTCCTTTGGCAGATTGGGTTCAAAGGACAACCTCCAGGGAAAGCTAAATGGTACACCAGAGAGAAGGTAGAGAAAAAAAAAATCTCACCTCATTCAATAGAAGCTTTTAGGGAGCAAAATCCCTCCAAAATGGGGAGGTGTGATCCAAATTAGATCATTATTTTGTTCGTCATCCATCTCAATGCTTTCAAAATGGAAAAAGTGGAGGAATCAGCTCATGGGACCTTTCTTACCAATGGGACCTAATCTGCAAAACAGGGTCTGAAACCTTCCGGGAGAGTTTTGAGGCATCAAACGAGACATTTTTTGGGGGTAAAACTTTGTCGCTTTAGTGCACTCCTTTTCATGCTATTCTACACAGATACCTTTCCAACGGCACATGAATCACGTCAATCAGAGTCCATATGCGAAAGTTATGTCACTCAGAAGTTGGCATCCCCGTTTTCACCACCATAGTTCAAGAGGATGCCACATCAACCCCCATTATTCATGGAAAAGGGACTAGCCACGTGAGTATGATGTAGAAGAATCAAGAAGAGTTTATATTGTAACTCTACTTGAGGTAGTCAAACCTAACCACTAGTAGGTTATCAGGTTGTGTTATAACATGTCCATTAGGAGGAAAAGGGTTCCAATTTTTCGAGTACATTTATTCCATAGTTGAACAAAAATAGCCAAGAGGGATAGGAGGTAAAGCACACAAAGATGATTTGTGGATTATAGAAGCCCACGGGCCATAGGCCATACTTCTTTGTTGTTAAAATTGGCAACTAGGATCAAACTCCATGTGGGTCATCTTATTCATGGTAGCTGATATTTTTCTTGGATTCCTCTTATCGAGAGGTGTAGGATTGATCTAAAGATCATCTGATTCCAACATGTATTCATGAAGATATGAATTTATTTGTGTTATGTGACAATTCGTCAAGGTCGGCCAACAACCAAATTACCCCCACTTGTTCTGCACGTTTTATTATAAATAGAAGAGGTCCTCAAGTCATTTGGACACTCATGCTCTTGTGTTCTCTCTCTTCATTCTATTTTGGGTTTTGAATAAAGAGAGATCTAGGAGTTCCCTAGTCTAATATGTTGTCCTAATGAAGATCAAATCACACCCATGGAATTAAAGGCTATACACTGCCCTAGAAGAGATGCCCTGGACCCTAACGCTGTCATGGAGGAGTCCTATACGCAACTTCTTATACGCTGCCATGGAGAGCCCTAAGTATAGTCAGGGAGAAGCCCTAGACATGGAGGAGAAAGGGTCTTCTAGGAGTGCCTACACTGCCCTAAATTACTGTCATGAGACATCTAGACGCAGGCCCTATGGACGTTGTCTTGGAGGAGGATTATCTCATTGAAGAGAAGCACCTATGCTGCCCTAAAGGAGGCTCTCCTACTCAGTCCTACGAGAGGCTTTAATGCACGCAAGAAGGCACCCTAATATCAACCTTAAAGGAGATCTAACTACAACAACCATTAGCCCTAATACGTTGTCCTAGGCCGCAGTCATTAAGGGTTTGTATGCAGCAAGGGGAGGCCCTTAACAAGCCCTAGCTGCAATCCAATCAAGTGTCTTATGCCGCTGTTCTAAAGCCCTTAACACAGGTCCAGTAATGACAGTAATATGTTGTCCTCGAAGACTATCAGCGGCAGGTCTAAAAGGGAGATTTAGATGCAGTTGTGAAGGCACTTTAGTAGCCCTATACGCAACAGTAAGGAGGCCTAGAAGAGGCCCTAATCACAGACTAGAAGGTGACTTAATTCGCTATCACAATCTGCCCTAGTCGCAGTCAAACGAAAAGGCTACTATTCGCAGATAAGAAGAAGCCTTATCAGTATATCAAGGCCTGAAAGGACAACGTGGAATTTGTGGCAGCATGGTAAAAGAAGTATGATGATAGCACTGTGTTAGAAGGCTGTTCCTAGGACTGTTTACATGGTTGGTAAATCACAGTGCTGACAGCAAAGTCAAGCCCTTGTAAACACTGCTTCATTGACATTATTGATTGTTGCTTAACTTGCTGCTGGGCTAGGTCGTAGGCCATAGCCAGCAACTAAGGCTGTTGTATCAGTCTTGACAACATGGCAGAAGTGGTGACCCACCTTGATACATTGTACTACATTGTTGCCTAAGATGAGTTGATGAGTTAATGAAACAGTGGCTGCTAGTACTGCAGGAAGAGGAAAACATTCTGGAAGATGCAACATGATGATTGGATGCAGCATAGTGATGGAATCACTTTGGAGAATCAGTTGAAGTAGTATGCCTTCACCTGAGTTCATTTTTGCAAGCTCATTATGTCATCTTCATGGTGAAGATCTCTGCTCTTATTATAACAAGTCAAAGTGTTGACTTCTGATGTATATGTACTATCTCTCTCTTTGCTGAACTATTGAAGAATATAAGAAGAATTGATCAAGGTTTTCCCCACATTGGGTTTTGTCCCTGGTTGGCGCCACATCTTGAGTCCTCTTGTCTTGGCTTGTCTTCTGCGATTTATGTTTATGTTCTATCTGCATTTTACTACACATCTTGAGTCCTCTTGTCTTGGCTTGTCTTCTGCGATTTATGTTTATGTTCTATCTGCATTTTACTATCATGCTAAATGTGATTGCTAATCTGGAATTGATATTCAGCTCATATGGAAAAATTGAAGTAAATTGCTCTAAGCATAGAACATACCTAAAATTAACATTTTTCCTTGCAGCCATATTTGCATTCAGAGAAAGAGTGCAGAGCAACCTCACCTTCTAGCTCGGTTTTTCTCTAGATAGGGTTTCCCAAAGAATATCTTGTTTCAAATGTGTGTGTGAGCTTTTATTTTGTCGTTCTCTATTTTCTACATAATTTTCATTCGCATGCATGCACTATTAACAGTAAAATCTACAGAATTGGAAATCTGAGAAAATTGTAATAGTATAGAATTTCAAACTTTAATGTAATTTTATTAGATCTGTTGTGATGAACTGTCCTGTGGAATATCCACGGCAATTTACGGATCAACAAAAGACTTATCTTTTTTAAAGGTAGATAGGAGTACATCAATTCACAGTGTTGGAGAAACAGAGTTGAAGGTTTTGTCAGAAAATTCCCATCAAGAGACAGTGTCAAGCAAACATGGCAACATGCTACTGTGTAAAGCATTCGGATGATGTGGACGAATCTGTGAGGAAGAGTTGCAAGCTTGTGGAGTGACGTGTTTACACAACATCAAAAGTCCATCAAAGGATAGAGACAGGAAATATTTCTGTCTCCCAGGAATTCAAATAGTGTATAACATAGGGAAGGGCCAAAGTGACTCAACTCTGAGCTGACGTGGAAGCCAACCTACGTATCAATCGCTCGGGTGATGCGGAGTTTATCTATTGTATGTGCAACTAATGAGTGGGGCCCACGAGTATTGTTGACTCCTCCAGAGGCAAAAGCGGTTTGTGTGCTTTTTATAAGGACTGAGGACAATAGTTGACAGAGGCTGAGAACAATAGCTAACAGGGAAATTCGCTTTCCCTGAAGGTCTGCCTCTTAGAGGTGGTCTAGTTTCGCGCTTTCAAAAAAGAGTTGGGATGATGTCAAGTCGGGATGATGTGTTAGGGCGGCGACATGGAGTTGTTTCATTGTTTGACGAGACCAACAGGGGAAGCTTGCATGTCCCAAAAGATTTTTCCTAGGTGGATAAAAGAGTGGCACGTTATAGAAAGGGTTAGACACCAAGGTAATAACCTTTGGTCACTTGGGGATTTAAGGGAGCTTTGTGAATAAAGGAAAGACTGCAAGCCAGGGACTCGAGCCTGCGTTATAGAAGGATAAGGGACTCTATGCTATAGGACCTCTACTCTACAATCATGGTTGCAAGACTATATTTATAGTCTTGGGTACAATGATTCTACCCTACATTTGGGGCTTACATATATTAAAGGGAAGAGTCTCGCGCCCCGTGGTTTTGTATTACTCCCACTCGATTTTTAACAAGTATTAAGAAGAGAATTAATTTCCCTTAATTGGGTTATAAGAAGCGCCTTTTGGCCTATGTTGGGCCTTGTGGGATTTTAAAGCCAACATATTGGCACAACCAGTGTTAGCTCGACATCACAAGTACACAAATCTCAAATCAAGGTTATCGATCCCAATGCATGGCACACAAATCCCAATGCAAGGCACTCACTTAGAGTGGTGAGTCCAACTCCTTGATGTGCCACTAGGTGGCATACCCTTGGTGATTTCCACAAGCACAATATAACAAAAGTTAGTTTTATGATTTGTTTAAGTATTACCATGGGGACACAACAATTAACCCTTGTAGGTGTATCAAGTCCTAGGACAAAGCATGTTTTCCATATCCGTAAGTAGAAGGTAGGTGATGTGATGGAAAATCATGCAAGGGGAAGGGCATGAAATGACTTTGAAAGTCTAGTAATGGTGTAGAGCTCTTACATCTATGATCATCTAGCTTTCAAGAGCTAGGCATTTTGTGTATAGAAGCCTTTAAAGAGGGAGCTTTAGCATTGAGTTTGCTTTCCTCAACACTGTTTCCTTTTACCCTTTTTACTTTTTCTTTGAGTGTTCATTTAATTGAATAACTTTTTTCTTCTTTATATATCCATAAACAACCATGGGACTAGTAGCAATGGCCTCATAGTGAGGTGGTATTCACTCAAGATTTACATTCATTGGCTTTTAACTTTATTTCTCTCCACCTCTTAGGCTTTTTGGTCTTTAATGACTTCGATTTTTCTTCATTTAGACCCGTTTGTGATCATTGACGAGTCAAACATGAAAGGGTAAATTCTTGTTATGGATGGAATGGAGTGAATGGATACAAGGGGAAGTGTTAAGTATGATCATGGATATGTAAGGGTTACCTTAATAAGTTTCCCAAAAGTACAAGCTAACCCAAGAAATGACCACAATTTTAAGGAAAACCATGTCCCCCATGGTATAACGAGGCAAAGATTAAAACTACACGTCATGAAGTATTTTCAGATTTTGTTAGAGTTCACCACTTTCACAGCAAGATCAAAAAAATCATAGCACCACAACCAAGTAAAACAACTAATACATGGAAATCACAAGGAATATGTGTAACCATATTATACCCTCCATAAGTGCATCTATAATTTGAGAGGTCAAGATGAAGTGTTTAATATACCACACTTAAGCTAGCACAATCATCCATCGAAAGGAGAAAAAGAAAAAAGTGTTTGCATCTAGAGAGGTTGAGTAAGAAAGCTCAACAAAATCAGCATCATAAACCCTTGTGTTGTGCCTCTAATGTAGTCACCCCTAGGGGATAACAAAAAGAAGCAAAGGAAGAAGAGAAAGAACCAGAAAATAAGCTCAAGATCTTATAATAAGTTTGACCCCTTGTTCTCTTTGCTTCATATAATATATAGAGGAAGAATAAGAAAAAAGGTGAGGGAGAGAAAAGATAAGTATCATCTCCTCCAAAATAGTGAACCTCCTCCAAAGATGGTCGCTTGCAAAAATAACTCAAATATCCTCTAATAAAGAAGGGTTGAACCTCCCCGAGACCACAAATTTCCAAGATAAGGTGCATGAATGTGATAAAGGCATTAAACAAAATATCCCAAGGAAGGTGAAATTTGACGAAAGAAAGTAAAATTCCAAACATAATCCATGTGATTCCCTCAAAAATAGGCCATAAGATAAGCCACTAACAATAGGAAACAAAAAAAAATGCAAGGCATCTCTTACTAAGGTGCATGGGTTTTAGGGAAAAAGTGAATTCCAAAGATAGAACAATGACTTAAGATCTCAAAATAACTAAGTACATAAGTTTACTTTAGAAGAGGATAAGTACAAAAATAGCATAATAGATATATTAATTTTAGAAGCAGATAAGGCACTAAAACAGCGACATTATCTCCAAGCTAGGCGTTGTATCTCATCTTATCAAATCTGATCTCAAATCCAAGATTAGCAAGGCATGTGGAGTAGGTTTATCTACCCTCAATTCAGTGGTCAGCCTGAGGTCAAACAAGGGATCATCAAGGAGGTTGTACCCATCAAGGTCATATGCAAGCCCTCCAAGGCATAACACCATTTAAAAATAGCAAGTATTCTCCATGTGATCCCACCACACTAAATATAGACCATGCCAAAACACAATCAGTCCTTGAAAATTCAAAGCGCTTGAAAGAATTTGAAATCGAACATTGATGTTGCTCACCATACAAGGTCCTTGTTACCACAAAAACCTAGCACCATAGTGCTAGGCTGCACTAAATCCCCAACAATAATGGGATCCACCAACCAATGTTCCAAACATCCCGATTTTATTGTGAAAAAAATCATGAAATTGTGATATTTTGGCTTCGCTGATGTTTGCCGATTTGTAATGTTATTTTGGTAGTATTTTAATTTTGCTCATTTTTACCAACATTTTCCCAGCTTTTGTGATTTTTTGGTTTTTCGGACCCTTGCGAATTTTATCCCAATGATGATGTTTGCAACATTGCAACCAACACTGTCACCTCAAAACTGACTTCCCTTGTTTTATGGGCAGATGCTATCCCCATGTTGACGGTGTTGGATTCTGCTAACAACAGGGGGTCTCCCAGATGTGAAGTCCCAATTAGACCTCACACCATTTGGAGTAGGAGCCCCATCTGAAGCATCAACCTGGCCACCATAACTCAAGGTTTTCCTTGGCTGCAATGAAAAGCATAAGAGAGTATACACATGACCTTTGAAATCAGCAAGTTGACAATATGAAACACCAATTGCAATGTGTAAAAGGAAACCTTCACGAGAGGGGAGACAAGAGTGAGTCCCTAAAAGGAAAGTAATAGTAATATCCTAAGAGAGGCACACAAGAGCAACACAAGATTAGTTAGTTATCCATCGAAGTAGTTCACATAGACACAACGATCATTAAAGAAAATACAACATACATTCAACAAGATAAGCACCAAAGCCAATGAAATAGTTCAATTTCTTTACTACATATTAACATAACATATACCACAAACATTCAAAGAATAGCCCTACAATATTCACAATACATGCACGAAAATGTGTTGGCTCAATGAGCTTCTAATTATTAAATGAAGGATCCAAGTACACAGTTACAATGGTGAGCCACTAGCTCTAGTAGTGGAACATTAAGTCACTTCTTACTTCTCCAAGGAATGATCTTCTCTCCTATGCCAAGCTAGAAAAGCCAAAGCTAGCTCTCCAAAGTCTCAGCCTCCAAAAGCCTTTTGCTTGAGTTATGAGGTTTTTTTTATAACAAGAGGAAAGAAGTTTCACTTATAACTCTTGAGCTACCCTCATGACTTTTGGCCTCCTAACTAACCTTTGAACTTCTATAAGACTCTTTGGTCCACACATGACTTTTCATATTCCACATGTGACTCTTGGACTTCCACACATTTAAATTTTGTCATTTTCCTTTTGATAATAGTTAATTAGATTCCACATCATGTGGCAAGACACATGGACACATATACATTGTGATGACACTTGTACAAGCCATGACTTGGCAATGATGATATGGAACTTCTATCCCTACTTTGCTCATGGAAGAATTTGACTGCGATGGGCCTGTGTGAGGGTTGAAGGAGGAAGCCTTGTTGGGGATTGCACAGTTGAGCTCAGCAATGGTTGAGGAAGGCACCACTTCTCACTAGAAATGTACAATGCACTATAGGGAGGGGCTCTTCAAGGTCCAACGCAGTGGGCAAGTGCAAGAGACAAGGTTGATGAGCTCACTGACTGAAACTGTGCAGTGCTCAGAGCTCAAGGTAGAGGGAGATAGTGATAGCACAACTGAGCTTCACAGTGACTGTGGGGAGGTCTCACTGTGGACTACAACTATGCATTGCATAGTGTAGGAGGTATAGGACAATTTTCTACGTAGTTGGGAAGTCTATTGGACAAGGGTTGATGGCTCGTTGACTAAGACTGTGTAATACATTGTGAAGGAAGGGCATGCTTAGTGTATTGTGCAGTTATCATCAGCAGTGGTCCAGGAGAGGCTGCACCATCCACTAGAACTGCAACATGTGCTAGGGAGGTAGGGAAAACAAGGCATGGCACAGTGAGGGTTTCTAGTTAGAAGAGGAGTTCAAATTAAGCACTGTAACTGTGCAATGTGCAATGCTTGAGGGGCAGACTTCTATGCTAACGCAGTTGAGGGCTGCAGTGGCTCAGGGGTGGACTAATTGTCCACTAGAACTATGCCATGCGCTCAAGAAGGTTTACTAGAAGAGGAGATTGCGCAGTTGGCTGAGGCGAGTAGCAAAAGGTCAAGTCACCATGCCAGGAAGGTGTTCACTACATTGTTAAGGGAGGAGGACCTTTGAATGGCGCAATTTTATTTTGCAAGGGGGTGGAGGAGGTCCTCGCTGCTAATTAGAAGTGCTCCATGTGCTATGCAAGGTAGAATTGATTAACGATCAATGTAGTGAGTCAATATAAGAAACAAGGGTTAGGTGACCATGCTATGAAGGTCCTCAATGTGGAATAATAAGAGTTGACCTTGTGGTAGATTGAGTGCACCAATCTAGAAGGTAAAGGTTTCATCAATGAGGCTCATGGATAGGTTATGCTCATCACCTGACAAGAGGGTCAATGCCTTCACAACTTGCACTGGGAAAGAGGACCAAGAAGAGCTCTAGAATGGCTAAGTATGAGATCAATAAAGCAAGAGAAGAAAATGCATCCAAGTAAGACTTAAACATAGATCACACAAATGAATACTATCAATACAAGCCATGGGAATGTACAGGACTCATGAACAACAATCACAACTTGAAACAACGACAAAGCGACACTTATCTCTAAGCGCAATGGTTGAAACGTCACATTGTGACACTTAGAATACAAGTTACGACAGAAGCGTTGAATGTGACCATAAAGCGTACTAAGTTGAAGGAATGTGTCTAGCACATATTCTAATGATATATAGGACCATCTAATGCAGAAGAGTGTGTTAAAGCTTCCTCTAGTGATGTGCAATGGTGTGACACATACAAGAGTGGAAATGGTTAAGAACAACACTTGCGCCAGTCAAAAAAAGTGAAAACAACACTTGCAAAAGCTAAAGAAAGTGAAGGCGACAAATGCTAGAGCAAAGATAAAGTGAAAAAAACACTTGTTAAAGCAAAAGCAAGAAAAAATGACAGTCGCGAAAGTCAACACGACACTTGAGAAAACAATGGTGCACAAAAATGATAGTTGAGAAAACTAACTGGGATGATGACACAATTGCAACCAAAAGTGAGAGAGATTGTCCATGAAGAGTGCACACTGACTATCAACATGCATTGTGCAGTGCATTGTGCTTATGGACTACGCAGTTATTGTCAACAATGATGCGCAAGCACTGTAATTGAACATTGCGCAAGCTCTATTTCTAGAGACTATTTAAGCCTTACTTTCAAGAGTTGTGCGATGAGCACCTAAGCTTGCATAGAAAGAAGTGTATTTGTGAATACTTCAAGCACTGAGCATGTCTGAGCAAGTGACTTTGATAATTAGAATCTGAGAAGAAGACTTTGCTGAAAACTGTAACTAGGTTCGGTCTTCATAATGACATGTGTGATTATGATTTTATGTAATTGATGTAAAAGAAGAAAAATAAAATTATTTTTGTAATGCTTGTCTCATGGGTTTCATGAGCAAGAAATTTTATTTTTTGGTTATGGCTCCCATTGTGAGCCCTTAGGATTGGTCATAAATTCAAATTGAGTCAATGTCATGTATGAAGGACCCTTCTTGGGCATGTTACACTTGTTTTTACACTTGAAGATGAAATACATGGCATTGGTCTTCAAGCTCCTCCAGCATATTGGCCTCAAGATGAAATAATAGAACGTCGGCCTATGGGCAATGAGAAATCGGCTTATTTCACGAGAAACCATTATAAATAGATAGCTTGACATTCATTTGGGGACATGAATTTCGGTCAAGGAAATAAGCAAGAAAGAAGTGTGAATAACTCAAGAAGGAAGCCTCATCACCAAGCGAAGAAGAAATGAAGATATATGAACTATTTTAGATCTACTTTAGGGTTGATATCCTCCACACGTGCGAAGATCCAAGGGTGTTCTACTGTAGAAAGAACCAAAATACCTCAGTCATAGTAAGAGGGCAGTTTTGGGAGAAAAGCAAGGTAATTCTCAAGCCAAGTTGAAGGAGAGAAGGTCTCCCTCTAGAGCGAAGGGAATCAAGGTGTTTTCTCTCTCTTATACCTCAACTAGGGTTTCTGAATTAGGGTCAAAGGTTGCAAGTCTATTCCTAGGAACCGAAACTCTAAAAGATAGTCGAGAAGAAGGAAGAATCGAGAGGGTTGACTATCATTAAAGAAGGAGCTCATAAAGGAAGCTTTATGACTTGGTCTTGGAGAGGCAAATAGGTCAAGGGTCCTCGTCTTGGTATTCTTCAATTGAAGTCTCTATAAGAAGATGAATTCGTTTGGTTTTTCCTCTCAAGTGGGAGAGGTTTTGGCCCTGGCTGATAGCCCACATTCTGTCTCGTCTCTTTATTGTTTATGCATTGGTAGTTGTTTGATGAAGAAGAACATTATAATAATCTAAGTAAAGAGAAGATCCTAAACTAAAGAAGTAAAAAGCATTCACAAGTAGTCATCATAAGAAGAGAAATCACCTAATTGCTATGCCCTAGATTTCTCAACATGGTATCAGAGCTAAGGTGACAAAAGTCAAGGAAGGGCATCTTATAAAGGGACACTCAAGGATCAAATCTCGAAAAAGACATCAAAGGAAATTTAAGAAGATCATCTTGAAGACAAGATCTACAAGGAAATGTCAAAACCCTAGATCGAAGAAGAAGTTTACACTGAAGAAATCTTGAGATCCTCAAAAGATCACAAAAAACCTACTCAAGTTAAAGAGACCTTCAAATCAAAGTACTTTTGAAAACTATCCCTCCAAGAGAAGTAATATCAAAGGACGTTGTCATCATCTTCAAAAGGTTCCAAGGCCCTCTTGTCGAAGCAAGGATTTCATCTCAAAAGAAAATCCTTATCCTTGAAGAAAATCATCCAAGGAGCATTAATACATCATCAAGGAGTCATCATCAATCATCACCAAAAGTGATTTCTCTCTCTATGAAGGATCATTCTTGAAGAGAACTATCTTCATCAAGGAGAAGTTCTCTATTATCTACATCATCATCAAATTCCAAGAAGCAACAAATGGAAGAAGCATCTTAACAAGTATATTTATGTCCGCAGCTGAATCTATCAAAATGTCTTTTTGCAAGGAAAGCAACGAATTGCTTGGGGCTTCAAACTATCTTGCATGGAAGAAGATGATAGTTCTAAATCTCATTGAGAATGAGGTCATGAATCATGTCAAAGGATCTATCACCAAACCAGCAAAAGAAGATTCTTAAGCACTTGCACATTTTATGAAAGGGGAAGTTAGGGCTCAAAGGATTCTCATAGAATCCATTAAAGATCCACTCATTCCATATGTATGAAAACTCGAAACTTCAAAAGAAATATATGACAAACTGGTAGAGTTGTATTCTGTAAGCATGGCTCGGGAATTCATCTCATTAAGGCAAGAACTCTACAAGCTAAAGATGTCAAAAGAAGAAGGAATAGTCTCATACTTTATGGGGATAGCTAAAATCACAGAGCAACTTCAAGATTTGGGAGAAGTCATGTCTGATAGAGAAATGACTACAATAGTACTAAATGCACTACTAGAGGAGTGGGGTAACTTTACTTCAAGTATTTATGGGAAGAAAGAAGCTACTCCATTCCAGGATCTATGGTCACTATGCAAAATTGAAAAATCCAAGCTAAAGGCAAAATCTGATGTAGGATTAGGAGAGCATAATCAAGCATATGCTACAATGACCAAAAGAAAGGGAAAATTTGGAAAGTTTGGTCCTCAGAAAAAGGAGAAGAACATGGCTAAGATTCAATGCTATGGATGTCAAGAATATGGGTAATACAAGAGAGATTGTCCTAAGATCAAGAAGGACAATAAAAAAAGAGGAAGAGTAGAATCCCATATCACCGAAGAAGTGGAGGACGCTGAAAAGAATAAATCCAAGAAAGAGGAAGTAAAAGATCTTTATTATGATTGAGATAGTCTTCCTCACCTAGTTCTTTTCAAAATTTTGTTTTCAAGTTTTCTTGTTGTAAATTATAACTATTAGGAATCATTAGAAGCATGATAGGATGCATTATGTTAGGAAATGGCATCATAAGAAGCATTAGAAGTAAGAGCTTGTGACGTCATCATAGGGAAGCATGAATGATAATGAAAGGATATAGCGCTTGGTAACCTCATTTGAAACACTTATGGGAAAATGAAAAAGGAAGTCATTTGGTACAAAGATCATCATACATTAGTTAAGAGGAAACATATGTTGAATGAGGATACTTAAGATCCTCTATTGGAATCTGTTAATTTTAGGTATGTTCTATGCTTAGAGCGATTTATTTCAATTTTCACAGTTAGCTCAATATCTTTTTCAGATTAGCAATCACATCAACATTAAAGTAAACTGCAGATAGAACATAAACATAAATCGCAGAAGACAAGCCAAGACAAGAGGACACGAGATGTGGTGCTAGCCAGGAACAAACCCCAATGTGGGGAAACCCTTTATCAATTATTCTTATATGTTCTTCAATAGTTCAGAAGAGAGAGATAGAGTGAGAGATAGTACATTTACAACAGAAGTCAATACTTTGACTTGTCTAAATAAGAGCTTAGAACATCTCTAAGAAGATGATACATGAGATGAGTTGAAGACATGCTGCTTCAACTGATTCTCCAAGGTGACTCCTTCACCTATCATTGTGTTGCATCTCGTCATTATGTTGCACCTCACCATGCTGCACCATGTTGCTCCCATTATCACAATGTTGGACCTCATGACCATGCATCATACTGCTGCAACTTATGCTGCACCTTCCAATATTGTGACATCTTGCTAATGTTGTCACTGCTCATACTGTCGCACCATGGTTGCTTGTTGTCCCATTGTTTCGCTGTTGTCACTGTTGTACCATCACAACTTGTTATACCTTGTTGCTGTCCCATACCTTGCAACTGTTCCATGCATCATAGCAGCGCTATACCTTGTTGTTGTCCCATGCATCTTAGCTTTTGCCTTATGCATCTTAGCTGCACTATATCTTGTTGTTGTCCCATGCATCTTAACAACATTATACCTTGTTGTTGTCCCATGCATCTTAGCAGCACTATACCTTGCTGTTGTCCCATGCATCTGTTGTAGGAGTATCGCCTTACGACCTCCCACAACTCATCCAAACAATTCTGCGTCCCACTGTAATTACAACAGGGATTTGCATCCTTCAATTTTAGGAAGAAGTTCACCCTAATACGCACCAAACAGTCCAGATTCAATGCTGCTCTTTGGACTTGTCACCTGCTCAAACTCGGACCCAAAACAGTGAAGAGAAACACCCTAAATCTTTCCAGATTTGCCTCTAGGCCTGCGGCTTACCTCCTGTAGCAGCTCGACCTTGTTACAAATGTTTTCTTGCCCAAAACAAACCCTTCACATCAACGTCCTCCTTCTTCTTGAGCTACCTTAGGATAGCTTTGTTAGGGTTGCCTTTAGGTCTTAGTGATGGCTGCCTTTAGGTCTACGTTAGGGCAGCCTTTAGGTCTGTGTTAGGGTAGGGACCAGCATATAGGTTTAGGGCTCCTTCTTGATAGCGTTTAGGGCTTTTCTTCATGACTACATCCTCTAGATTAGGGAAGCGTATTTCTTCTTCTTGATTGCGCTAGGGCAACCTCTTTTCCTCCAACATCTAGGGCTTCCACTCCTAGATTTATCTTCCACTAAAACCCAAGACAAGTGGAAAGAAATCAAGATAGAAGTGTGTGTAGAAATGACTATCAAGTCACATCTTTTTATACTAAATCGTGGAGCACATGAGGGGTTTATTTGGTTGTTGGCTGACCTTGTCTTATAACACAAATAAATTCATATCTCCATGAATACTTATTGGAATCAGATGATCTTTAGATCAATCCTACACCTCTCGATGAGAAGCATCCAAGAAAAATATCAGTTGCCATTAATAAGATAACCCACATGGAGTTTGGCCCTAGTTGCCAGTTTTAACATAATCTTCATCGAAGAGTCACCATATGAAAGGGAGCAAGTGTTTCATCAAGAATTTCAACTTGGAGGAATTCATCAAAGAATGGTATGATGTAAATAAGTAGGTCAGGGGATTGAAGTTTTCAATCAAGGAAGCTGTTGAAGGAAGATGACCTAAAACAAGAATGAGGTATGTATAATTTTATTTGATAATTTGGAGTCATGTCATATGTTTGCGAATAACATGGATAAATGCTCTACTTCAAGAGCATGATCAAAAGGGAAGGATCTCCTCCATTGAAAAGATGCAGGACAACATGGGTCACACATTGACTAGATGAAATCAACATAATATGACCTCATATGAAATATGAGGTGGTTTACATTAATTGGAGGAACTATGATCAGAAGTTCCTAAAAGAAAATGTGTGAAAAAATAAAGGAAGAGATCGTGAAATAAGAAACTATGGAGAAGGCAATCAACATCCAAGGATTGAAAGATTTGACTATGATATCTCCATGAAATATATGAAGACTCTGATGAATTGGGGGTTTGAGGAGGATTTGAGCTGGGAGATTGAGCAAGGGATCAGCCCTTGCATATTGGAGGATTTTGGCAGAGTTTCGGGCAGAGTTTTGGAGGATTCTACTCAGTAGTAGTGCAGAGCATTGAGGGACAGCGTAGACCCTCAAGGGGGTGATTTTCGGGGGTCAGCTATTTTAGAAAAGCTTTCTGGATTTTTCTGTGTTTCTTGAGTAGAGGTTGATTCCAAAGTTTCAACATTTTCTGAGGAGAGGAACAGCCCCAAATCCTCTTTTGATTTCTAGTAGTAGCAGCAGCACGACAGTTCTCCAGCAGCTTGGACGCAGTTTAAAGAGAGGCCATTCCTTTGCTATTCTGAGTGTATTTCTTCACTTGTCTTGTGCAAGTCAAGGTACCATCTTCCTGATCACCTCCTGTACTCATTCCATTACTCAGTATAATAAAATGGCTTAGCATTTCTCTCTGCATTTCCTGAGTATCTGCTTATATTTCATGTTTACATTATCATATGTTGCACCACTATTATTTTTATCACTTTGAGCTTCCCGGTTATTATATCTCTTGTATGATAATTTGGTTGGAGTTTCTGGGGTTTGAGGGATATCCCTGAAACGGGATATTGCAGTGGTATCAGAGCATAGATTTGGCTCAGCCTGTGGAGCTAGCAATCTATGACACCAGGGGAAAAGCCCTACATCTGTTACAGAGGTAGGAAATACAAGACACTGGGCGTAGGTTGGAGAACACCTACGGAGAGGGAGACTGTGTTCGGGTAGTGGAGACAGAATAGGAAGAGCCTGACGTGGACGCAGAGCAGGAGGATCCGATGGCAGATGAGGAGGTTAAGAGATTTGCGGACATGCTCCTCAAATCAGTGTAGGATCTATCGAGGCAGATCGAGGTGATGGGGCAGAGATTGACGGCAGTGGAGACTAGACAGCGTGAGAACCCGTGGGATTTCCAGGTTGGTGAGGGATCGGGACACCTTACCCAGGACCCGGACACCTTACCCCCATAGACAGGCTTTCCAGCCTAAGGGGAAGGATGTGAGGATTCCACCTCCAAAGGGGAATCCAAGACGAGCACAGATTGATGATGATGCCAGGAGGGAGTTGAAGAAGAAGCGGTTGTGCTTTACCTGTCAGGGGTCGTGGGCACCAGGACATAGATGTGTTGCTGGCAAAGCACATTTTATTGAGGTCTTCTCCGAGAGCAGCAGGGAAGAGGATGAGGAGGATGATGTGGAGGCAGGAGATAGTCATGTCGTGCAGGGTCCCTTGCCGCTTCCACCACCAGCAGCAGGCGGTGCAACTTTTGCACCTACCAGAGGAGCCCTTGCAGCGTTGCAAGGAGTTCCCAAGTATTTGACGCTGCGCGTACAGTGGACAGTACGTGGCCAGCGAGTATCAGTTTTAGTTGACAGTGGGGCAACCCACAACTTCATCGATGCACAGATGGTTGAGCGGAGAGGTATACTGATAGAGAGCTTCGATGGCTTTTTCGTTTTGGTCCTAGGAGATCAGACCATGATGTGTGCTCGTTATGTCCCAGAGTTATCAATGACGATGGGCACCTACACACTAACTGACCACTTTTTCATGGTCAACATTTCGGACACCAACGTAGTACTAGGTGTTCAGTGGCTTATCACTCTAGGGAAAGTCACTACAGATTGGACGGCCCTAGAGATGGAGTGGGATGATGAGAAGACAGGGAGGCATGAGAAGATATGGGGACAGCACACATATCCACCTCAAATTGTTTCAACTCATCGGATGGAGGCAGTCTTCCAGAAGGGAGACAGAGTGGGCAATGGAGTTGCGTGCATCAGAGGCAGTGACTACAGGGCAGACAGTGCACCCGGAGATACAGTCCATCCTTGACCGGTATGCCACAGTATTTGGGGAGATTCCGCCGAGACAGCCACCGGACCGAGGGTTTGAACACACCATTGAGCTTGAGCAAGGCATACAGGGAGTGATTACTACCCCCTATATGCATCCCAAGGCCTATCGGGATATGATTGAGTGGGCCATTCAGCAGTTGCTGGCTCTTGGGCACATTTGGCCAAGCACGAGTCCTTTTGCTTCTTCCGTGGTGTTGGTGAAGAAAAAGGACGACACATTGAGGATGTGCATTGACTACAGGGCCCTGAACAAGAAGACACTAAAGAACAGGTACCCCATACCCAGGATCGATGAGTTAATGGATGAGCTGAGAGGAGCACAGTTCTTCTCAAAGATTGATTTGAGATCTGGGTACCATCAGATTCGCGTGAGGGAACAGGACATTCCCAAGACCACCTTCAGGTGTCACTATGGGCACTTTGAGTTTTTGGTGATGCCCTTTGGGCTAACCAACGCCCCAGCTACATTCCAGTCTTGCATGATATCACTTAAGGAAGTTTGTGTTGGTGTTCTTTGATGATATCCTCATTTACGACAAGACTTGGGAGGAGCATCTCCAGCACATTGAGATAGTATTGCACATCTTGGAGGAGCAGCGTTCTATGCCAAGCTCTCCAAGTGTGAGTTTGGGTTGACGGAGATGTTATACTTGGGACACATCATAGGGGTGGACGGAGTGAGGGTCCACGAGGAGAAGAGCAGGGCCATCAGAGATTGGCCGGAGCCAAGGAACGTGACAAAACTTCGAGGATTCATAGGCATTTGTACTTACTACAGGAAGTTCGTCAAGAGTTTCTCACAGCTTGCTGCACCCCTAACAGATCTGACAAGGAAGGGGGCATTCAGTTGGTCAGATACAGCACAACGAGCCTTTGACAGGCTCAAGAAGGTTAAGAGAAGCTGCCCAGTGCTTGCATTACTAGATTTTACGCAGCCATTTCTTTTGGAGTGTGATGCGTCGGGAGAGGGGATCAACGCAGTGTTGATGTAGGGAGGTCACCCTATAGCCTTTGAGAGCCAGAAGCTCCTTCCGCACGAGAGGTTGTATTCTATATACGACAAGGAGATGTTGGCCATCATGCATGCATTGGCCGAGTTCCGACAGTATTTAGTGTGTAACAGGTTCAGGGTGAGGACTGATCACAATAGCCTCAGGTTCTTTTTAGAGCAGAAACAGCTACAGGAGACGCAACAGAAGTGGATCAGTAAGATCAAGGCATATGACTTTGACATTGAGTATGTCAAGGGTAAGAACAACGTGGTAGCAGATGCTCTTTCACGTAGACCAACCTAGACTGGAGGGCTCGACTCTTAGTAGAGTACTCCAAGGACAAATTTGCATGTGAGGTTCTGGATGGGCAGGTGGCGGATGACAGGTACAGGGTGGTCAATGAGATCATCTACTACAGGGACCTGATCTTCTTGACTAAGAGATCTCAGCTCAAGAAGAAGATACTTCAGGCGTCGCATGATTCACCATTGGCCGGCCATCAGGGGTTTACCAAAATCTACAGGGCCATTAGAGAGAGGTTCTCATGCAAGGGCCTCAAGGAGAACGTACTCCAACATGTCCGGGAGTGCGATGTTTGCCAGAAGAACAAGGGGGAAATGAGCCATCCCGCAAGATTATTGTAGCCTCTTCCCATTCGGGAGGGAAAATGGGAGTGTATTTCAATTTTCGATGGACTTCATCATAGGGTTGCCCATGGTACAGGGCAAGGATTGCATCTTTGTCGTCATTGATCAACTGACAAAGTACGCACATTTTTTCGCCATATCCGCACACTACACAGCAGCGCAGGTAGCCGAGTTGTTCTTCAGAGAGGTCTTCAGGTTACATGGTCTTCCTAAGATCATCACCAGTGATAGGGATAGCGATTTCATAGGCGGATTTTGGCAGGAGCTTTTCCGGTTGGTGGGGACGGAGTTGACACCAAGTACCAGTTATCACCCACAGACAGACGGGCAAACAGAGATAGTTAACAAGTGGCTGGAGGGAAAATGGGAGTGTATTTCAATTTTCGATGGACTTCATCACAGGGTTGCCCATGGTACAGGGCAAGGATTGCATCTTTGTCGTCGTTGATCAACTGACAAAGTACGCACATTTTTTCGCCATATCCGCACACTACACAACAGCGCAGGTAGCCGAGTTGTTCTTCAGAGAGGTCTTCAGGTTACATGGTCTTCCTAAGATCATCACCAGTGATAGGGATAGCGATTTCATAGGCGGATTTTGGCAGGAGCTTTTCCGGTTGGTGGGGACGAAGTTGACACCAAGTACCAGTTATCACCCACAGACAGACGGGCAAACAGAGATAGTTAACAAGTGGCTGGAGGGCTACTTGCGTAACTATGTCAGTGGGTAGCAGAGAGCATGGCTGAAGTGGCTGCATCTGGGGGAGTACTGCTACAACACTACACATCACATGTCCATCGGTATGTCAGCATTCTATGCATTGTATGGATATCAACCTTTATCTTTTGCTAACGTGATGTTCGGTGCTAGCAAGGCTCCTAGCGCCAAGATTTGGATCCAAGAGAGTCAGGATATTCTCCGAGCTCTCAAGGATAATATGGCTACAGCTCAGAACCAGCAGAAGCTGTATGCTAACAAGGGTCGGGTGGAAAGATGGTTTGAGGTAGGGAACTTGGTCTACCTACGATTATAGCCATACCGACAGTCGTCACTAAAGCAGAAGGGGGCTGAGAAGCTCAAGCCCCACTTTTATGGGCCATACAGGGTGATACGCAGGATTGGGCAGGTTGCATATGAGTTGGCGCTGCCCCAAGGCAGCAAGATCCATAACGTCTTTCATGTATCATGCCTGAAGAAGGCTTTGGGACAGCATGTGACAGTGACAGATGAGCTACCACCCACGGATGATGAGGGAGATTTGGTGTTGCAGCCAGAGGCTATTATTGATACCAGGGAGAGGCAGCTGTGGAGCAGGACGGTCCGGGAATTCTTAGTGAGGTGGAAGAATTTACCAGATGAGGATGCCACTTGGGAGAGAGAAAATTTTGCAGCATCCATCACTTCAGTTGCTTGAGGACAAGCAACATTTTGCCAGGGGAGACTGTAATATTCATAATTAGCCATGGCTAATTGGAATATTCGATTTTGCTCAATTTTGCCTTCTATAGTTATTAATAAATAAAAAGGTGAGAGAAAGGGGAACATAACTCACTTTTTAAATAAAGTCACTCCCTAGTAGCACAACGTTGTGACTTAAAAGGGGAGCCAAGGGGGCCAAAGGACCACGTAGAGGAGGGGCCCACGCAGACACTTGGAGGGACTGCGCAGATGGAGAGGAGCACGTGGCAAGAGAGGAGCTACGTTGGAGGAGGTGGGCCTTGGGGTTGAGAGAGGCCACTGCTATAAAGGAGAGAGGAGCCTCCTCATTTTGGCATTCGGTTATGTGCATTTGAGCTAGTCACTTCAACTTGGAGCATGCTGGCTGTTTAGCCTGTCTGTAGCACTGTTTAGTGCATTGAGTGTCTCTGTTCGAGGTCTCACCCTTAGCCCCGGTGGACTTCGAGTGCCTACTCGGGCAAGGTAGTTTTCAGCAGTCTTTTGCAATAGGATTGATCTTTGGCATTGAAGAGGAGCTAAGCATTTGAGGACTGCGCAGTCTTGAGAGAAAGGGACGCAGTTCTTTTGGTGGGAGCTCCGAATTGGGGGTTTGAGGAGGATTTGAGCTGGGAGATTGAGCAAGGGATCAGCCCTTGCATATTGGAGGATTTTTGGCAGAATTTCAGGCAGAGTTTTGGAGGATTCTACTCAGTGGCAGCGCAGAACCTTGAGGGATAGCGTAGACCCTCAAGGGGGTGATTTTCGGGGGTCGGCTATTTCAGAAAAGCTTTTTGGGCTTTTTCTGGGTTTCTTGAGTAGAGGTTCATTCCAGAGTTTCAGCATTTTATGAGGAGGGGAATAGCCCCAAATCCTCTTTTGATTTCCAGCAATAGCAGCAGCACGGTAGTTCTCCAGCTGGGAGATTGAGCAAGGGATCAGCCCTTGCATATTGGAGGATTTTTGGCAGAATTTCAGGCAGAGTTTTGGAGGATTCTACTCAGTGGCAGCGCAGAACCTTGAGGGACAGCGTAGACCCTCAAGGGGGTGATTTTCGGGGGTCGGCTATTTCAGAAAAGCTTTTTGGGCTTTTTCTGGGTTTCTTGAGTAGAGGTTGATTCCAGAGTTTCAGCATTTTATGAGGAGGGGAATAGCCCCAAATCCTCTTTTGATTTCCAGCAATAGCAGCAGCACGGTAGTTCTCCAGCTGGGAGATTGAGCAAGGGATCAGCCCTTGCATATTGGAGAATTTTTGGCAGAATTTCAGGCAGAGTTTTGGAGGATTCTACTCAGTGGCAGCGCAGAACCTTGAGGGACAGCGTAGACCCTCAAGGGGGTGATTTTCGGGGGTCGGCTATTTCAGAAAAGCTTTTTGGGCTTTTTCTGGGTTTCTTGAGTAGAGGTTGATTCCAGAGTTTCAGCATTTTATGAGGAGGGGAATAGCCCCAAATCCTCTTTTGATTTCCAGCAATAGCAGCAGCTTGGACACAGTTCAGAGAGAGGCCATTCCTTTGCTATTCTGAGTGTATTTCTTCACTTGCCTTGTGCAAGTCGAGGTGCCATCTTCCTGATCACCTCCTGTACTCATTCCATTACTCAGTATAACAAAATGGCTTAGCATTTCTCTCTGCATTTCCCGAGTATTTGCTTATATTTCATGTTTACATTATCATATGTTGCACCACTGTTATTTTTATCACTTTGAGCTTCCCGGTTATTATATCTCTTGCATCATTATTTGGTTGGAGTTGCTGGGGTTTGAGGGATATCCCTGAAACAGGATATTACAATGGTTGTCCCATCATCTCCACCTAAAGAGCTGTTGTAGGTCCCTAATTAAGAGGGAGCCTAGAAACAAGTTTCTAATTTGGTAGAAACTTGGAATCAAATTCCTAAGCCAAGAGGGAGCTTAGGTACATTCCTTTCGTAGGAAAGAGTACATTCCTTCATTGGAATAGGCATGTCCTCCTAAGTTGAGAGGGAAAGATAGACAAATCATTCTTGTCTTCACTTGGGAAGACAGAATGGAGGATTGGGTAAAACATCTAACATCTGATGCTCTTTGAGGACTGGGTAAAACAGAGTTTTTAAAAAAAGAGAAGACCTCCGATCTCTTCCATAGCAACGTTGAATATGTTGAGAATCAATGCTACTAGTAATTAGGGTTTGATTCCTCTTCTTTGATAATTACTTGTGAATTATGCTGCCTTCTTTTACTTCTTTATTATATTCTGTTTCATCAAGCAATTACCAATTTATGTATAAATGAAGATCACAAGAACAAGAGACACAACATGTCGGCAGATAGCATGGGAAAAACCCCTATAAGGGTAAAACTCAGTCAAAACTCTTCCTTCAATAGATTCAAAGACAAGATGAGATAGTCCAAGACTCTTTTGACCTAGACACAGACTTCCCCCAATCACCAAGTCAACCCTTCCTTCTTCTGCAACTGATGTTCTCCCAGTAGCAACTTTGACCTAGAAGTTTGACCTGGCTACAACAAAATTTTGACCTCCCCAGTGGCAAAACTTCGACCCCAGCAGCAAAACTTCAACCTAAAGCAGGATTCAGAATTTTGATCCTAACAATAGCCCAATAACTTCGCATGTGTGAGAGAAAGATAGCCCAAAAACTTTGACTGTCTTCTTTTCCGGTCTTCTCCCTTCTCTTGGAATTTCGCACTTTTTACTGCTTCTCTTTCTTGCATATCGAACTTGTTGAGTGAGTGAGCAAATGGATCCAACTATTGTCTATATACAACCTCTTTTGTGGGTTGAAATGCCCTAATGCAGGCTGACTTCATCATCATAGAACCGACTTGGTGTGGAGGTGTCAAATGACATATTTGACTGAAAATAAATTATTTTTACATGATAGAAAAGCCCAAGAAGGGTCTAAATAAAATTGACAATGACTCTATTGACTCAATATAAAACCTAGAAGCCTACAATGTGTGAAAAATCTTATACTCAAGGAACCCCTATTGCAGCAAAACTGAATTTACTTCGCCTACTTGATTTTAACATACATTATCAAGTTATTTTTTGAATAATACTGAAGTAAATTACCTCTGCAACCTACACCAATTTAATTTGATTACACGAATCAAGAAACTAAACAAAGAACAAGATACATAGCACAATTATTTTTGGAAAAAATAGTCCCCGGAAACACTCAATGCGGGAAAACCAGTGCAACAACTCTGAGGATTTGCTATTATTAAGCAGTAATTATGAATACAATGTTGGATGCCCTCCCGGCAATCCAGTGACAGAATATAATGGCGGAAAACTGAGTGAGATTACCTCACTTCATCCGGCAAATTCCGACTGATCCAACAACAGAACTAGCTAACCCTAGCTATCTTTGTGTTGGCCCTGCGTAGGCCCTGCGTCAGCCATGTGTTGTCTCTTTTGCCTTTTGCATCAACCTTCCCGGCTATTCCCGCAATTCTAGCTTTCAGCATGAGGGCAACTTCTGCTTCTAAGCTGGCCCTTCTGGCTCTGCGTCAGGCTTGTGTGGGCCCAGATTGGCCCAACGTCAGTCCTTCTAGCTGTTGTGATGCCTCCATTAGTGTCTCCTTGCCTCTATGTCCAGTATTCCCACACTATCCCTGCCCCTCTACTACAAAATGATCACTTAGCCCGAAATTCTTAGCTTCCTAGCCCCAAAATTTGAACTCTAGATCAATTCGTTCTCTCGGTGTGTCTTTCTAAATGAACCCCAAGCCTCCTCCTTATACTTTTCTCGTTGAAACTTCAACGACCGAGATTAAGGCTCTAATCAACGACTAAGATTAAAATTTGATTTGATCTGCTTTCTAGAACATTTTCACCCATATTTTGATTAATACCCATTAATCTTTTAATTTTCCTAAGTTTAGACTTAGGAACCCCATTAAAAATATTAATTATTTTTAATAAAATACAATCTGGGTGGAATTTAACCAAACGATTTTTGGGTTCTTTGGAACTCATGTGCATTAGCCTCTCCACCAATTTTCATGGCTAGAGCACATCCGATGCTACCAAAAACTAACACTCCCTCTTAGCGAGGAATGTGCTCTAACAACAATGTCCAACTGCACATTGCTCTGTTTCTAAAGCGTCTCATTTCTGCACTGTTGCTGCCACCAACACTGTGAGGCTACCCATTACACTACCACTGCCACTGCTACATCTGTACTACAGGTCCCTCTGCATCTGCCACTACTAGCTCTGCACTGCGTCATTTTCCAAATGTTGTTGCTCAGCAATGGAAAAGCATCCAAAATTTTTGAACTAACTTTGTTCAGCATAATACCATGTGAATGTTGGAATCCGACTGCTACTAGTCTCTGACCCTCTGAATCTTTTACGTTGTTGCTGACTTCTGCACTTTGCAATCTGCACTGTTGCCAACCTTTCTCTGTGCTAACCAATCTTTGGTCTCAACCACTGCATTTGTCTCTCCAATCAACCCACTGCATCATCTGACACTAAGTCCATCTCGCTACTACTGAATCTTGGGCTCCCGTAGCAAGGAATTGATCCAAAAGGTGGACTCCTCAAGGATCTTGCCCATGTAGTCCTCCCAACTACAGCTCAATATCGCCACATTTCCCTCCTGGAGTTGCGTGGGCACTCATGGCAAACTCATCTTCATCAATTTTTGCTAGAGAAGCCTTAGCATCATGTTTCTCATGCTTATCCTTTTGCTTCAAAAGACACTAGGATGCAAAGTGGCCCATCTCACCACATCTGAAACATTTCACCTTAGAAATGTCCTTCTTTCGCTTATGCTTCTGATGTCCTTTTGATGCTAGAGTTGCGTTCTCCTCCTTGGTCTTCGTGCCACTCCCACTGCTACCATTGAGGTTGACCTTAACAAAATGCCTCCTTAATTCTTCCTGTTGAAGGTATGCCCACATCTCCTCCCATGAAGGTAGTCTTTCCTTGCACAATATACTTTCGATGAAAACTTGCCATTCATCTAAGACTCCATCCAGGACTGTCCTTACCATCGCAGTAGACTGAGGAGTAGACCCCACTACAACAAGTTGGTCTCTAGTGTCCTGAAGACATTGAAGATAGGAGTTAACCCCTTCTCCCTTTTGCATCAATGTTCATTGCAACTTTTGTTCTAAGTACATCTTCTATTGTTTGGAAAAACCTTCATACAGTGAAGACAAAGCTTCCCACATTTCTCGAGCTGTATCTTTGCCTTGCAAGTGTGAGACCACATGATCTCGAACTCCATCGAGTATGAACCTCTTCACCTTTCCTTGCTCAGCCTTGTACTTATTCTTCTGATCATTGTCAACTGGAACAGCCACAACACTCTTGACGTAGGTTTCGAGATCGTGCTCCTCCAGAACAGTTAAGATTCTGGTCTTCCATATGACATAGTTGGAAGCTCCTTCCAACATGTCCTGATCTCTAAACCCATGTGATGCCATCTCACCCAAACTATCGAACTGACTCCTCTAGTCACTGCTCAACACTAATCTGCTATCTGGCAAGTGAATAATTCAAACATTTGGTGAGAAAAGTCCTCTGAGGAGAAAATTCCCCTTCTATGTCTCTTCACTCTTTTCCGATGGATTTTTGCCCTGGCAAAAACTGCATCCTTCAAGCACTGCGCTAAGACGGAGTCACTCCCTCTACCTCTGCAAGCTCACGAACCAGAAATCATACCTCTCTGCCGACTCTCTCAGAGAGAGATTTCCTCGGAATCTCT
Organism: Pinus taeda; assembly: GCA_000404065.3. Taxonomy (NCBI): domain Eukaryota; kingdom Viridiplantae; phylum Streptophyta; class Pinopsida; order Pinales; family Pinaceae; genus Pinus; species Pinus taeda. The sequence goes on from APFE031724383.1 coordinate 30,738, forward strand.
GCTTTCCCAGCAACGACTGCACAATCCCTTCAAGGGGATTCGATTTGTTATCAAATGCAGCTATTGGCCTCTCTGCTCAGTGTTGGGTCTACTCTTCCTGTTTCAAAATCAATGCTCTGATGCCATGTGAAAATTCCTATACTAAGGAAACCCCTACAATAGCAAAACTCAATTTACTTTGCCTACTTGATTTTAATATACATTATCAAGTTATTTTCTGAATAATACTGAAGTAAATTACCTCTGCAGCCTACACCAATTTAATTTGATTACATGAAGCAAGAAACTGAGCAAAGCACAAGGTACATAGGACACCGTTATTTTTGGACAAAATAGTCCCTAGAAAAACCCAATGTGAGAAAATCGATGCAACAACTCTGAGGGTTTTCTATTATTATGCAGTGATTCTGAATACAATGCTGGATATCCTCTCGACAATCTAGTGACAGAGAAAATATAGTGGCGGAAAACTGAGTGAGATTACCTCACTTCACTCCGCAGATTCCGACTGATTCGGCAACAAAACTGGTTAACCCGACTATCTCTGCGCTGGCCCTGCGTCAACCCTGCGTCAGCCCTGCGCTGTCTCTTTTGCCTTCTGCGTCAACCTTCCCTGTTGTTCCGACAGTTCCGACTTTCTACGTGAGGGCAGCTTCTGCTTTTGCACTGGCCCTTCTAGCTATGCATGGGCCAAGATTGGCCCAGCGTCAGTCCATCTAGTTGTTGCGCTACCTCCGCTAGCGTCTCTCCGCCTCTTTGTCCAGTATTCTCGAATTATACCTGCCCCTCTACCGCAAAATGATCACTTAGTTCGAAATTCTTAGCTTCCTAGCCCCAGAATTCGAACTCTAGATCAATCTGTTCTCTCCGTGTGTCTTTCTAAATGAACCCCAAACCTCCTTATACTTTTCTCGTTGAAACTTCAACGACCGAGATTAAGTCTCCAATCAACGGCTAAGATTAAAACTTGACTTGATCCACTTTTTAGAACATTCTCACCCATATTTTGATTAATACCCATTAATTTTAATTTCCCTAAGATTAGGCTTAGGAACCCCATTAAAAATATTAATTATTTTAATAAAATACAATCTGGGTGGAAGTTCACCAAACGATTTTTGGGTTCTTTAGAACTCATGTGCCTTAGCCTCTCCACCAATTTTCATGGCTAGAGCACATCCGATGCTACCAAAAACTAACACAATGGAGGCTTTGACCTATAAACATGATGATCCAAGCATGAAACCCATGCTTTAATAAGTCATAATAAAATTTCTTTTGACAAATAAATTACATTATGCAATTATGAAGACCGAACCTAATTACATTCCTCAACACTCCCTCTTATCTAGGAAGGTATTCACATATATATATATATATATATATATATATAGAAAAGTACATGGAAGATCTCAAAAACACATGAACTACGAAGAGTTTAGGCACACTCAGTGCCACAGACTAGATACGTGACCAGGGTTATCTATCTGGGTGGGGCTAAGATGGACTAAAGTTTTCAGCCAGTCTACATATCATCAAGCTTACTAACCAACCATCAACCCAACGATCTAGGTGCATATCGAAGGTCAGAGCTCCAAGACCAACACCACCCTCCCTCTTCGAGATCAGGACATCAAACAGACATAGGTCGGCAGATGTCCGCCCAAGCATCCACCATTAGATGCTTCATCTCTCTTTATCAACTACACTGGCAATGTCAACCAAACCAAGCATGCTTCTAAAATACTCAAACTTTTTATTCGGAAGAGACTTTGTCAACACATTTGCTACCTGTCATCTATTGGAATATATTGTAGCTTTACGACCCCATCTTGTACCAAACTTCTAATGTAGTGGTACTTCTTGTTGATATGCTTCGTCCTTGCATGGAATACAGGGTCTTCGGACATCTTGATGCTACTTTGATTATCACAATTTATTATAGTAGGATCCAAAGGCTTTCCAAACAAATCTAACAGGTGTTTTCTCAACCAAACAACTTCCCTTCCTACTTCACATGCAACAACGTATTCAACTTTGGCACTACTTAATGCAACAGGATCTTGTTTTCTACTCATCCATGAGATCATTAGAACTCCCAAACTAAAACATCCATCGTTAGTGTTTCTGTCATCAGTGTCACTACCACCCTAATCTGAATCTGTGAAACTTGTCAACTTAACCTCCTTTCCATCATATTTTAAGCAGTGATGTATTGTTAAAATTGGCAACTATGGCCAAACTCCACCTTGGAGAGCTCATATGATGGAGATGATATTTTTATCGGATTCCTCTTTCCGAGAGTTGTAAGGTTGATCTAAAGCGCATCTTGTTTGGATGAGCAGAAGTGAAATTTTGAATTTAATTTTCACACGTGCAAATTGTCAAGGTTGGCCAAAAGTCTAATGTAGGCTCATGTAGCCCCAATAGATGTGTCTCCACCCCTCATCGAATTGTATAAATAAGAGAGGCATCCTCCTCATTTGGACATCATCACTCAACACATCTTTCTCTCTCCTCTCCTCATTGGTCCGTACAGCAAAGGGGCAGGGTTGATCGAAAATTTCAATCAGAAATTGCAGGATTGTTTTGCAAGGGCGTTGACAAGCGTTGACCAAGGGTCAACTCACCTATTCTGACTGTGGGTTTCAGGCAGTTATTTCGATCTCTTGAGGCCACATCTCCTAGCACGAAAACCAAGGCAATTGGCGCAGGTTGACCTGTGTTGACCGCAACATTAACTCTACGTTGACTAAATTTGACTAAGATTTTTAGGCCGTTTTGGGTTGACTTTGACTGTCTTTATAGACTGAGTTGATTGGGTTTGACCGAGCTCATTTGGAGGAGATTTTATGCTAGTTTAACTAGCATTAACTTTTTGGTTAGGGCATCCTGTTCACTATTGTTTGGCTGGACTATTTTGACAATGATTGGGCAGGTAAATTTTGTATGATGTACTGTCTCTCTCTGCTGAACTTTTGAAGAAGAATAAAAAGATTTGATCAAAGTGTTTCCCCCACATTTTGGTTTTTCCTAGGCATACGTCAAATACTATGTCTTCTTGCCTTGGCTTGTCTTCTACCTATTGTTTATGTTCTATCTGCATTTACTATCAATGTCAATGTTAATGTGATTGCTAATCTGGAAATTGATATTGGGTTAATAAGAAAAATTGAAGTAAATTGCTCTAAAGCATAAAACATACCATTGTTATCTGATGCAGGAGCATCGGAATTAGCCAGCAATGTGGAGGATTGTCCACATGTTGTGGCTAATCACAGTAAAATTCATTGACGGGTTTGCCAAATTCGGGATTACTAGGAAGAATAAACTTTTCAATTAGTTTGTTATTGTAATAAGTGTGAGATTGCCTTATTTTAGAACAGAGATAAGGTTGTTAAACAAATGTGATCGAGAGTGATAAGATAAGAAATTTGTAGTTATGATCTTTCGGCAAAACAGGAGATCTCGTTCGTTATTATTAGAAAATAAGCTCATCATAAAAATGTGACAAGGCGAGAGCTTAGGGTTTTTTTTAAGAGAAGGAGAGATAGTTAGGTGGATTTTGTGTGGAGTGGAAGCTCAAATTAGTAGCGAGGTGTGTGTAAAAAAAAATAGTGATCAGTCTCTATGTAATTGGGCAAGAGCCGATACTCTGTTCCATTCATTAAATGCAATTGTGGTTTGTATGTTGACAGAGGTCAATTCTTGTGAATCAGACTTGAGATGGAGACGCTGTATTGCTATTTTCTATGAATAGAATTTGTGCTGTGTGTGTATCATTTTCTGATGAGGCGTGAACTTGAATATCAGTCTTTTTATTGTAAGAAAAAGAAATGAGAGCGGCCTGTGTGCTCTTATTTTAAATTGTAAATAATCTCATTATTAAGTCAAACTCGGCATAGTGGGAATTGGCGAGTTGCAAAGTCATTTAATATATGATTTGGTGTAATCATCTGTTGGAACCTTTAAATGAAATTAAATTTTATGTCAATCGATTTATCGGGTCTGTGTATAGCCTTCGTGTTGGACCAGAGAGGGTTCATATCACAACGTATGACACTAGGAAATGGATGCGAAAAGCTGTAAAGTTGGTTGAAGTGAAATTGGATCCGGAGTAATATCGGAGCACATACAGGAAGAGGAGTTGTTTACCATTAAGATTTGGCAATTTCCGATCAGTAGCATATCGGTGGACGCAAAGTGTCATAAAGAATGGTTAATGTGATATCGGATCCGAAAACATAATATCGGAACTGTGGATCGCTGATTAGATCGGATCAGAAGGTGGTTGATATTTGCATTGGATCGGAGCTGTAGTAATGGTCTATAATTGCGGCATTTAAAAGAATTGTGATTAGGTGTCTTCGGATAGTTATCACATCAGGAACGATGTAAATGCCCAAATTCCCGTGTCATATTAAAATTGCAAGTTGAGTCAGATCAGTCAATCAGATCTAGGTGGAAATCGACAATGTGTGGTTGCAAATAGCGATTTGCGATTATTGACCAATATTCACACCTCCGCAGACACAACCAATGACTTACCCGACTCAAACCTATGGATTTCCAGGCTATGAAAATGAAGCAGTTGAGGCATCCTTGGCATCTGATCTTCCTGGTCTTAGCTTGACGGATATTCAGAATGCTCGTGATATTATTGATGTGTTAATGTAGATGCTAAATGCTTTGGATCCTCACAGTAAGGAGGGCATAAAGCAGGAAGTGATAATAGATCTTGTAGAACAATGTCGTTCTTACAAGCAGCGGGTGATGCATCTTGTGAATACAACTTTGGATGAGGAGCTTCTTTGTCAGGGTATTACATTGAACGAAGACCATTCCCATTTGATTGATGAAGTTGCAGAACTCTGTTTC